>JABWIB010001376.1:22204-35848 GCA_016617825.1 Platyplectrum ornatum | reverse complement strand
ATATATATATATATATATATATATATATATATATACACACATATCTACACACACACAGATTCACAGAATACACATGGAGTACACTTACCAGTCTGGACACCAGGACACAGCTCTGTCAGTATAGGAACAGAAATTTAAAATGGCCGCCGTGGCCCGTGATTGGCTGGCTGCAAATCAGGGTGGATTTGCAGCGAGCAGCACAGGCCTGCCCCCTAACACAGCACTCACTGCTCAGGCGATCAGCTGTTACAGGCGTGCCAGCGATCGAGACAGGATCCCTGCACTCCCGGGGGACATCTGCAGCAAATGCAGGCCCCAGGGAGCCACATGAGTCCCTGGAAACATATTGGCCCCAGGAACCTCATGTGCCCCGGTGCCCTGCACCTGCTGCACCGGCGGTAGTTCCGCCTCTGACAAAATTAGATCTTAGGATCCAGCCAACATTATTTGTGAACAAAATAGTGGCCTTTTATTTATGTGAGTAGACTATATAGTTAAAAGGCAAAAAGTAGATTTAGTATAGTATTCACTAAGCCTACTATTTGCATCAAGCCACTTTATGCTTAGTTTGATTTACCTGGATAAAGGATATAAGCATTTGATATAAGCTTCTTATGGGTTTGTTTAAGCCCCAGCTTGGGAAACTTTATTCTACGCTTATTGTTCTTACTATTCTCATGTTACTAATAACAGAATCCAGACTTACACAAAAATGGCATTTTCCAATAGATGGAAAGCATCAGTTTTGCAAAGGCGCATTAAACATGCATTATTTCCGGTACTGATCCGAGCGCTTTTGATTCAGAACCCCATGCAAGTGCGATAGCCGGGATGTCTGCTGCTGCTGCTGCTTTCATAGTTCCAATTGATTGTAATATCTCTACATTGTTCTATATATTTAGGGCAACGATGGGGCTGTATATAAATACAGTTTTACAATTTCTATATAACACGTGCCTGGTACTTTATGCTTGAAAAAAAAGAACAATATGTTCTTGTTCACAAAAGTTAAAGATTATTTAAATACGTAAAATGATATCAGTAAAAGAAATTACCATCTCAATTGAAGCCTGGCTTAGAATCAATTTGTTTACTTAACTCAAGTTACCAAGTGTTTCCAGCACAGATCTCCAGTATGTCCCCCCCTAGATGGAATGTTGGGACATTAACACAAGTGCGTTTTATGAATGTGACCAGTTGTTTGAAAACATAGAAAACAATGATTTGCAGAACAGAGAAGTACCACCAGCAAAAACTTGTCGAAGAGATGACGTTAATATTGATCACCTGCACAAAGTTCGAACACATTCTCTATTGCAACTACATAAGAGAGTTCCATTTGATATTGCCTAAAGGATGCATCTTAATATGTGTTTATCTATTATGGTGTTTTCTTTTAAAAAAAAACAATATAGCAATAAAGTGTTCAGTGGTCTCTAATACTCCAATTCTGTAACTATACATAAAATGTTAACTAACTGACATGATGGAGAGACAGTGGTATAGTCCCCCCAAAAACGGGACTGTCCTGCTAAAATCAGGACAGTTTATTAGTCCAAAAAGCAGCTATCTGCTCAGATACTGATGTATTTGCATAACTTTGGTAAACCATTTGGTTTATGGATTTGGAGTCTGACTGTGGATAAGATCCAAATGAGGTTTAAAACATTAAATAAAATAAGTATATGGTTAAATTATATACCTTCATCACCTATTTACATGGTCATCTGGGACCCTCCTATGTGATGGGAGATCTCTTAATTCAACCTCCACAAAATATTTTTAGTTACATTTATGATTTATTCTGTAAATAAATACAGTAAAACCCATCATTTGGACCACCTCTACAAAGGTACCACCTGCCACATAGGTTTGTGTTTGGACAAATTAATTAGTCTATAGAATCTAATTTTAACTTTATAGGCCTCCTGCCAAACATGACCAATGACCACCCTTTCTCGGAAACGGACCTGTCTAATGGGACAATCATAATTTGAGTTAAGCATACTGTACATAGCAGGCAGGGGCGTACCTACAAAAGGCTGGGCCCCATAGCAAACCTTTCAACGGGGCCCACCTTCCCTATTTATTGGATAGATACCCGGGCCTCCTAGGGCTGCGGGCCCCATAGCAGCCGCTATGCCTGCTGTAGTGGTAGTTACGCCCCTGATAGCAGGGCTCAAAGTGGGTATTTTTAAGTGTGGGTACCCCACCCCATTCAGACCCACAATTTTTTGTTATCAATGTTTTTTTCCAGTCTGGAGAGGGTGGTTCTTAGCAAGTGAAAAGGTGTCTGTATACCATACCAGTGTATACAGTCCACGTCGAGCACTGGTACACAGGTTTTGTGCATGCAAACAATCTGGATGAAATCTCTTAATTGCATATGAATATGCCAAGCTTGGGATGTAGTGTCACCTGTAACCATTACAAAATGAATTGCCAGGTGCTGCTTTAGTGGTTCTCAAGTGGATTGTGAACTTGAACGTTATAGTGATTATGTGACAGAGAGTGATGAATGTGTTTTAACAACACCTCACTACTTTGAGGTTAATTATGATTATCAGGACACTTCCTTGCTTTGATGAGCAACCATTTGAAGCTTGTTAGTATTTACCTGAAAATTCAGATTCAGAGAGAGAAAGTGACTCAATTTCTATTGAACAGCCAAAAACTGAGGAAGAAGGAAACCTTGTATACTATAGAGACCCTGAGACACCACTTAAAATTTGGAAACAGCAAAGTAAAAAGAACTAAAGTGATTTCATGGCTTACAAATGGTCATTTTGGGGGTCTGATATTTTCATAATAGCATTTTTGTACATTTACTCATAGGCCTATATTTTCTAAGCTGCAGGAAAAGATGGAGATGTTGCCCATAGCAACCTATCATGATAAACTCCACTCCAGTAGTTAGTAAGTATTATGAAGTGCCCGCCCACATTGATAAATTGACATGGAAACAACAGCTTTTCATGGCAATGCATGATATGTAAATATATTAAAAAAAAACTACATTTTAGTGCAATAATGCTGATTTTCACTGTAAAATGAGCATTACTACACCGAAATGAAGATTTCATAGAGACATAGAGACCCATATCTTGGGAGCCGAATATACATGTAGAAAATATTACTTTACAAGTCTCCTGTAAAATATCTAAATCAATTAAAGTGGAGCTAAGTCCATAACTTCTGTGATGTGTGTAAAAGATGTATTGTAAATGTTACACTAAATGTTTCAAATAGGCACAAGATTTCTGTATTGAGCTAGGTACACGCTCAACAATTGAACCTAAGAGCAGGGTTTCTCAACCAGTGGGACTAGTATTTGGACCACTGGTGGTATTTAACCAGATGCAATACCAGAAACAGAGGGCATATTAATAAAATATAATTGGGACTTTATAAAATATTGTATCTAGGAAATGTACCTCCCAACTATTACACATGGAGGGTAGCAGACATGTAAGTACCAGTATACTTGAGTGATAGATGAGACACAACTGGAAACTCAGAAGAAAACAATCCCCAATCTACATCTGCATCTACATGGACTAAGAAATCTCGCTAATCCACATTCTTGAAAACCACAGAGACTTTTTATAGTGACTTATGTTTTGTTCTGTAAATATATAGTATAGTAACCATATATAATGGTCTTATGCTGTGGGGCATATGATGACCTCTTCAAATGACCTAATAGGTGCAAAAAGGCATATCCTGGTAAAATGGACCAGAAGGATCATTTCAAGTCAAACTTTGTAATGTGTCTAAATGCCTAGTTTTCTAACATTCTGGGCAGATCTAACTCTTTCTAGTTACATCCAGTTTTCTAGGTTATCAGAAAATGTGGTTTGTCACAGAGCAAATTAGAATTTGCTTCATATATATAGAATGCTATGCATACCTGTCAAGAAAATACTGCTGGTCTGTCACGCAGATCAGTCATGATGAGCGGTACTTAAAGAGCCTGTGATAATATCTCAAAAGTAGAGTATTTCACCGTTAAACTGGCCATCCACTACAAGTCTCGTTCTAACGCAATTATCGTTCATCATTTGAAACCTTCTTCTAGTGAATGGTGCAGATCACAAACGATAATCGTTTCTAAACTTTTCTTTAACGACAATTTCATTATTCAGAATCCTGACTGATTATCTGTCAGGGATACAATATCTTGTAACGATTTCTGGGTGTTTCTTTCACTCCCCATTCGGGCATGGCTATACAAATGTTGTGCAGATGTAATAGTAGGTGGCTGTGTTGTGCCCCGGAAACACATATAGCTGACCTTTGCAATGGAAGAGAATTTCCGTGTTTATTCCTGCATGGTGGCCCCGAATCTCCCTAGAAAACGTTCAATGTGAACTATGGGAACATGACATTCAAAACAATGTGAACTGAGGGAGCATGACATTCATAACAATGTGAACTGAGGGAGCATGACATTCATAACAATGTGAACTGAGGGAGCATGACATTCATAACAATGTGAACTGAGGGAGCATGTTATCGCAGATTTTCATAGTTAATTTTATAAACTAAGTGAACAATTTTCGCCAAAAATAAAACACATCACAACATAAATAAAATATTTTCCTAACTGTAATGAGGCATTCAGAAGGTTAACTGTTACAGAACTGGTCATATGTAGGCTGTGGAGTGTCAGCCATCAACAGTATCCTGGGTTTCTAGGACTGGTGCAAGCCATGTTGATTAGTCCTATACTGTGCATTTTTACGTTAATGTTTGGTCCCGATGACATTTAAGCCCAAATTTAGTCTAGTGGGTTAGGGTCTCTGTTGGATTTCTCGCTGGTGTAAGGTGGANTTGAACTTTGACACAGGGAACCTGGATGGATTTTGATGTCAACACATCCAAATTTAGACAGGACTGTCCAGATTTGTGGCCCTTAAAAGGGCTGGATTTGGGAAAAAGATTGCATGGTTTGAATTTCTAGCATTAATTTGTAGGTAGAGTTTGGCCAAGAAAGAATTGGACCTTATTTTCGAATCAAACCCGCAACACAGGGTACAACAGCTGCGTGCATCAGAATGTAGATCAACAGAGCATCAGGGTATTTTCATACAACTACATAATAAAATTACTTAAAACATGGACAACATTATGATAATCAGCAATAACACTAACTGTGAAAAACATGGTAAGGAACCAATAATTTATAGATTAATGTACAAGTGACAATATGCAGTGACACGCCACATCAATAATGTTTGACCATAGAATGTCTAACAGTGGCATAAAGTTCAGGTAATTCATTCTTATATCAACACCAAAATATAGATTAATGTGAATAAAAACAAATTTTCGACATTAAATACATAGGATAGTGCCTTTGTCCTGCCAGACATGTTTTACAAGCAGTTATTCTCTTCTACTGACAGCTAAATTGCCTGACAAGGTGTAAGCTCTAACTTTGTTGCTTTAGGCACATATTCTTTATACTATCTTTAGGACCTCATATATGCCTTACACGCGACTGTCTTTAACAATATCTAGAAAAGGAAAAGCCAAATTTTAAAAATGAAATGCCTTGTTACTGATTGAAATAAGATACGCTGTAATTGACGTTTAATAGAAAAGGAAACAAAACACGCCTTCACACTCAGATACACTATAAACACTTGTGTACGTGGACTGTCGGGGTCTGAACATTCATATAATTATAGTTTAGAAATATTTTGACATCTAAACTAGCCCGACCTGAGAATGTGATATGTTTACTATCAGTGGTAGAGAAATAGCATTCTTCATATAAAATTATACCGTAGTTCCTCCATAAAAGTATGTAAGATTTCTGCAAGACTTTCAGAAGCCAGGGTTGCAGACTCTCCCGGAATGCAGAGGTGTAGCATGGAATATTGGTTCCTTCAGCAAGTGAATGCTACCGTGCCCCCCAACCTCATACCCCCATAGTGTACCAGTGATCCAGATGATCCTGTTCTCTGACATTTGTTGGCTGATTGCGTAGTTTTTACTTACATGAATAGTTTTTGTTGAGTTTTTCTTTGGTGATCAAGTTTATTCAAGTTTATTACTGCACTGAAGTTCTATGATGCTGAACATCTCCCGACATTTTACCCACAATGTTTCCCACATATACTGAATATAGTGTGCCATTCCTAGACCCTTACTATTATACCACATGTAATATTATATAGTATATTAGGGATCTGGAAATGGCACTGTATATTGGGGTCTGGGATGGCATACTATATACAGTATGTGGTAAGCATGATACATTGCCATCATACATTGGTCATACATTGGTCAGCTGGTAAGCATGATTATAATAGTGCTTCCCATGTGGAAACATATGGGTAAGTAAAGTTGTTTTAGAGTATTGTGTTATTTAAAGATATTTTAAAAGAATAGAGTCAACGAGTAAAAGACAGTTATGCCGCGTTCAGAATGCCTGCGGCCAAAAAAGCCGCAGGCAAAGCCGTCACTGGAAGCCGACGAAATCGGCGGCTTCCAGCTAAAAGCATCACCGGAAACGCCGGCTTCACAGGAAACGCCGGCTTCACAGGAAACGCCGGCTTCACAGTGAAGCCTGCGTGCTGCAGAAGGGGAGGGGAGCTAAAAAGACTGTGATCGTAATGATCACATGTCTTTTTAGTCCAATCGCCTCCCCGTATACGTTCTGGAGCCGGCATGCCGGTTTCCAGAGCGTTCAGATTGTTTTAAGAACGGTGGCGTGCCGCCGAAAAGCCTCCTTTTTCGGCGGCTTTGGAAGTTTTGAAAAGGCATCGTTTAGATTACCTTGAAACGGCGCCTTTTCAGCAGAGGCGTCGTTTCAGCGTTTTTTGGCAATCTAAACGGGGTATAACCTGTTCAACTCATTAGATGTATAATATAAGGGAGACAGGGAGGAGATGTATAATATAAGGGGGACAGGGAGGAGATGTATAATATAAGGGAGACAGGGAGGAGATGTATAATATAAGGGGGACAGGAAGGGAGATGTATAATATAAGCGGGGCAGGGAGGGAGATGTATAATATAA
Source organism: Platyplectrum ornatum (assembly GCA_016617825.1). Taxonomy (NCBI): domain Eukaryota; kingdom Metazoa; phylum Chordata; class Amphibia; order Anura; family Limnodynastidae; genus Platyplectrum; species Platyplectrum ornatum. The sequence continues at coordinate 28,818 of JABWIB010001376.1, read as the reverse complement.
GGGTGGCATGGAGGGAGATGTATTATAAAAGGGGGGCAGGGAGGGAGATGTATTATATAAGGGAGACAGGTAGTGAGATGTATAATATAAGGGGGCAGAGAGTGAGATGTGCAATATAATGGGAGCAGGGAGGGAGTATAATCATGGTTACCAACTCTCCCTGAATATCATTCACAATAAATAAAAAAAAATGTGTATTTACTGACAATTTAACAAACAATAAACACAGATGCTGCTATTTCTATTGTGTAATTGTTCTGATGGACAACCTAGAGACACCCGTGGGTGGAGCTATACAGAGGACACACCCCTTATTTACACCCCTTTTGTTTGTTACAATTTAACTGAAATCCATTTGCAAAAGTTGGCAACTCTGTGTATAATATAAGTGTGGCATGGGCCAATATTTATGTATTGGTCACCCCCATGAGGTCACTTCAGGAATTTTTTTCCAGGGCCAGTTTAATTTCCCAGTCCACCGCTGCCTTCAACCTCCTCTTGATATCCGAGAAACACTTGCAGAAGTCGGCGCCTGTAAGAACCAATGGCATTGACAGCATTGACCACTAAGCTCCAGTGCTGTTGCTTCCTTTTAAATGCTGCCTGTGACCCCTGAACATGTTCATAGCATGGGAGGATGTGCTCTATTAAAGCACAGTTCTGCTCATGATTAAAAAAAAATGTTCCAGACATATTTAGGCCTAAATTTACTAAGCAGGGAGATTGCAGTGAGCATGAAAAGTGGGGATGTTGCCCATATCAAACAGATCTGAGCTTACATTTCCCAGTATGTATAATGAAATGAAAGTTTGAATCTGATTGGTTGCTATGGGCAACATCCACACTTTTTAATCTCCCTTCAATCTCCATGCTTAGTAAATTTATGCCCGACTGCAGGATTGTAAAATTGGGGATATTGCTCTTAGCAACCAATCAAATTTGAGCTCACATTGTCCAGTATGTAAAATGAAACTGAGAGTTTGAATCTGATTGGTTGCTATGGGAAACAATTCCACTTTTCCAATCCCGCAGTTTAGTAAATGTAGGTCTTGGTGTTTCTTCATAACACTGTCCCTGCGCTCCTCTGACCCCTTATCTTCCCTCCTTCCATTAGAAATTTTTATAAAAAGATGGGGAAAATTAACTAAGTCTAACACACACACACCTCACTCACAAAAACACTAAAAGGGATGATAATGGGAAAAAAAATTTAGTTTAGCCTCACAAAATTGCTGGAAAAATCAACGGTCAGTAAATTTAACCCTTTGAATAAGAGCCCTTTTTAAAATTGAAACTTTAGAGAAACATTAAGGGTCACCTATTGAAACAGCTACATGAGATCATTCTATTGGCTATGGGTAACAATCCAGTTCTCTGAGTGGAGTCATACATGGCATACATTTCCATGTACAAATATCTATGAGGGCTGGCGCTACCATTAGGCGATCTTAGGCATTCACCAAGAGTGCCGAGCCCAGGGGTGCCCCCTCACCTTTCTGGAATGTAAATAATGAGCCAGTCTGTGAGGGCTCCTGCTGCTCCTCTATAGAACNGCGGCACCCCCCCTCTCCTCTGTGACCCCGGACCAGGGGGGGGGATTGTTACTAGATCATGCCTAGGGTGCCCAGAGACCTAGCTCTGGCACCAAAATATTTACAGTGACATTTCCCACTACAGAAACATGTAAATAATGGCCTAGACCTTATAATCAGCTAGTGATCAGCATTATGGAACATCCTGATGACAGGTTTAAAGACCAGTGTATGCGGAGACCCTCCATATCAGTTCCATTATTGATAGTAAACTTCACTCTTTTACTGAAGCCTACTGTAACTTACCATTGTCTAATTTACATGCAAAAGAATTACTTTCCTCTAGGGGGGAATGTTTTCACTTGAACTGTTGAGAACAAAGAGCTCTTCACTGGCGACCTTGTGCAGGCTGAGACTTTCTGTTTATACATAAACAGGTGGCACACTTCTTTTTGATCAAGAGCCTGCTTACATAAAGATATGATGATTGGCCATTGACACAATTACTGAGAGATTTACAGCCTGCCTAGTGCTCACTTACAGTAATTTAGTTCATTACTAGTATATGCCATGTATCATGCACACTGGTAATAGGTAATATAAAATGAATTAGATTAACCTATGCAATTATTAATCGGCAGAAAGAAGGTAACAGTTTAAAACAAAAACAAAATTTAAAAAAAAATGTTAGTTACAGTGGTTGGTTAAATATTTACAAAAAAAATAAAAAATATTACACGTTTAAGTTTGGTCTCCAATTGTGCTCCTAACAATAAACTACATTGAAAACATATATGAATATGTTTTTCTTTTCAGAACTCTGGAGGTCCACTCTGGAGGTGGACAATCTGAACAGGGGGTCTGGAAGTGGAGGAGATACAAGTGGTTATCCTGTCATTTGATGCTGAAATAGCATTCGATAGTATCTCCTGGAGTTGTATGGTAAGTTTATGGTACTTTTGAAGGCTTTCTCTCAGGTATTCACGCTCTCTATTCTTCCCCTTCGGCAAAGGTGCTAAGAAATGGGGTCACCCCTGATGGAATCACAATACAGAACGGCTTCTGCTGTAGAAGAACCATGTTTCATGTTTGGTGGGAATGTCCGGTTATACAACCTTTCTGAGATGCAGTTCTCTGTCTTCTTAATAATATGTTGATTGTCCCATGGTTGAAGAAGCCATGAACTCTCTTGTTGGGCTGCATTCCTGGAGGCCTTTCTGACCCCTCTAATAAAACATAATATTCCACAATTTAACTAAAGATACATGAGATTTGGCAGATGGCCTGTATGACACAAATCACGTATTGTCTACATATTCAACCTCATAAATGTTATCAGGTTTGTGCCCTATGCCATAACAAACTGGATGACCCTTCAGCTACCCCTGGGTTTCCGGTCTGTTTAAACTTTTTTGCTCTGGGTCCCCATCTGACAAAATTTTTTTACACAACCCCAGCAAGTTACCGTCAGAAATGCCACTATATACTTATATATCGCACACTTTTTAAAAAGAACCAGCGATATTTTTTACCAACACATCAGATTTTCATTTTAAACAGTGCTAAGTTTATGTTTTATGTTTTGTAACTATATTCTGTATTCTATATTCTGTAACTCATTAGGTTAATAAGGGGGTTAAAAGGGGCCGGAAGGTTCCCTTCAACCCTTTGGACATTGCATTATTTGGCATCATGACAACTGGCAAACCTATGTGACAAATCAATGTGAAGATGGAAATGGTTTAGTGCAGCAGTCTAGGTGGCTGTGGGCCGCTAATCACCTACTGCACGCAGGTCTCACAGTGGTACCCCTGGCCCAATCCAATAGCGCCAGACCTGCAGCTGGGTGATGATCTCTCTGAGGAAGTCGCAACCCCATGCAAATGTGACTGCGACCCACAGTTTGAGAACCGTGACCCTAGACAATTCAAATGCTGTGTCCCAACTAAAAATGAAATATACTTTGAGTATACCATATTGAGATGCAGTGGAGTTATTAAATTATTTTATTTGATTGATTAATACTTATCAGGCAGTCTGAGGTATTATAGGAGTTCTTGATGATGCGTTTATGAATAAGGTTATTAAATTTAATTCTCAACAGAATAAAATGGCACAAACTTGGTAAACAAATGTAAACAATGCATCACATGTAAAAAAGCGTGAGCCACAACTACAACAATAATTTGCATTAGTATTATTTTTTATTTGTTTTTAATAAATCCAGATTCTGATCTGAATACCTTTGTAAGAAGTAGATATTGTTGAAACAGCTGTCAGTAATTTAAGGTATCAATTAAAAACAAATTATGAATATGTCTTGTCATCAAGTGCAATGGCACAAATTTCTATTTTAATCATTTTAAAGTTAACCAAAATGTTTCAACTTTTTGGGTGAACAGAGAGATTAGTTTGAAGAAATCTTAAAATTTTCTTTTTGTATGCTAGTACCTTTAAATTCATGTCTTGGTTATACATGTAGTAACTTCAGTTCATTGAATAAGTGGCCAAGATTACATCCATAATTTTTTTTAGACTTAATAAGAGGTTATTATTTTGTTTTTATATATATTGCCTTTCAGAAATTATATGCTTTATCAAAGTTTGGGCTAGTTTGGCTATTTACAATACTAGAAGTCACATCTCTCAAATCAATTAATACTCAGGAAACTTTTACAGTAAAATTTACTGTTTTGGGTACTGTTGGGTAAACGTATTTTTTTTTATTAACCTATAAAGTAACATCATATATCTTATTTAATTACGGAGATTTAATTTGGAGATTTGATTTGCATGGGTATAGAAGTGCATATAATATTTTACTCACATTACAGCAGTTTCTGTGATACACAACTCTACTATATGATTACTTTACTTATACCAGTAACTCAGCACCCTCTAGAGAACATTTTAAAAATGTTTCAGCTGCTGTGAATTTTATTTTAATAGTAAATGTGAGCTAATCACCACAACCAGCATTTTATTTATAATGGTACTTGAGTCAATNAAAAAGAAAGAAATCTCATTTCATGAAATGAAATGAAAAAATGAATAGTCCAATTAAGTCCATATTGTATGCTTAACAAATATAGAACCTATTACAGATTTCCTACATTATAAAGAATTATCTTGGGGTTTCCTATTACCCCACACAAGCAACCAGTGGTTAAAGTGTTAAGCAAAGCTTATGAACTGAATAAGGTTTTAATGTTGCAGATAACATGGATTATTGTGGCTTCATTACAGTAAATACAGAATGAAATATATTATGTCAGAATGCCTTTACAGGCGATGCATTAATGAGCCTAATGTGCCATTGTTGCTTCGCTCACTATGCAATATCTGCTGCTACTGTACACCTTGAATCATTTTACATCTCTGTAAATCTTTATATACATGTTGTGGTGAGGCAGACATGTCTTGGTGAGGCCTGATCTTCGTGTAAAAAGGATAACGTGGCCCGTGGGAAGATCGTCTATTTGTTTGTACTGTGCATGCCCTGTACTGGGACTTGCGAGCATAACGCTGATCATATGAAACTGGTTACCCACATAATTAGATTTCTTTGCATAACTATAAGAAACGTTATGGATATTTACAGTATTGCGATTAACTCAGTAGGAGAAGTGATGATATGGCATACCCTTGTATACACCGCCACTTCGAGCCCGGCCTGAAAGTGTAAAATGGGACTTTTACATGCTTAATTGATGACGAAATAACAAGGCAATAGCCTACATCTGGCCATGAAATAGCTTTTGGGTAGATAGACCCATTACTTTTGGTCCCATAAAAAGTGGGGGACACATATAGAAACCGTTGTAGTTCCTACATGGTTCACCATTCACCCTCAGATGAAAGCTGTGCATAGCACAGCCAGCTCTTTGTGAATGCTTCCAGTGCTCCCCTGCAGGCCAGTATCAGGGGCAAAAGATACAAAAAAGGAAGGTCTGCACTAGGAATCTGGCCCTTACCCCACTTAAATTCTCATTAATTTATCATACACTAATAGTATACTGAAATATATATTGAGGTAAATTGTGTGCGATCTTCAAAACCGTATCATAGGTAAATCTTATGAAAAGAAAAGCCTTTAGTGGAGAGTACTCCTGCGCACATTTTTTTTTTAATATCGGTAAATGAAACTTAAGGTTTATTAATATATATTAAATCTGGCAATATTTTGCCTTGACAAAGCAACTGTTGCGAAACACGTGTTGGTGTTTGCAGCCACCATCGATTCACTATATGAATAATACTATCTATTTGAAATAAATTTTAAGACAAGTGCTACCTAGACGAATATAAGAGGTAGAAGAGTGTCAGCGTCAGTACTATAACTATATGAGAGAGGGAGAAGCGGCAGTGGGGAGCTGCTACTTGCAGCTAGCAATTACATCACTGCGATTGCAACAGTGTAATCATTAGAACACACTATGCTTATGGTAGTGAATGAAGGAAATACTTCATAATAACTTAATGAAGCAGCTTAAGATTATATGACTCTCACAAAAATATAAATCATTAAGTGGCAATTGTAACAAGCCCATTGTATACAGTACCAGGGGAAGCCTGGCAACTTTTAACCTGGGGGGCAAAGTTCACCCTGCTGCCCGGCCAGAGCGAGATCTTTGCCTGCCTCTCAGCTGTCCCCAAAAAGCCTAGAGCCGGTGGCCCCAAAAAGATTCAGGAGCAATGGCCCGGGGGGCACATATCCACCTGCCCCCTGGCCCGGCCCTTCCCTGGGCTGTACTGACAGCATGCTGTACTGTTATCACGTTTATGGAGCCCTGACAAAAATCAATGATAGGAGATTGAAACATTGGACTATTGCTAATTGCTTAAATCTGTTTCGAGACTGGTGAGTCGTTGTGTATTACAGAAGATGCAGTAAATGAAGAATGACATTTTTTATTTTATATATATATATATATATATATATATATATATATACAAACACACAAAATGGAGTCTGCACATTGGTCTGTAAGCTAATACAATGCAGGTGCTTGAAAGGAAAAAGGGTATTTTACACAAAAACAAACAAGAATCCCCAGCACTCATGCTATTAGCCAGCGACAA
>JABWIB010001376.1:9768-21684 GCA_016617825.1 Platyplectrum ornatum | reverse complement strand
ATATATACACAGCATATAAGTAATTGGTGCGGCAGTCAGAGGCTTGAAAAAAGAGACCGATCACAGCTCCCCTAGTCCAACGTTTCAGTTTATTCAAACTGTCATCAGGGTATTTTGTCCTTGATGACAATTACTTATATGCTGTATGGGGTCCCAGAAAGACCATGCGTACGAGCACCGGAACACCTTATCTGCAAGTATCTTAATCATTTATTTATTGAGTGCCATTTCGAGCTGAACTATATATATATATATATATCTCAAGCTTGACACTCAGAGTAGTGGAAAACTTGCTGCGTTACCTCTTTACACCTTTACATTTACATTATACATATTTTACAACATATGATTTGGCACCTAAAATGTTTCCAATTATTTTACCAACCAGTCCCCTCTGTCTGCCTAAATCAGGACACAGACTTAAAGGATTATATCTCCCAGCTGATTTTTTCCATCAGATCAGAGGGTCCTAGCCCTCTCCCCCCAACACACACACAGTGATTTTTACCCCAATCCACAATTATTGTGGAATTGGGTTGATCTTCCTATTGTCATTTCACACTGAGTACCACAAGACAGGGAATAATGGACATGTTAACCAAATAACAACAATAAGATTCCACAGTAATTATACAGATAAAGCTCTTGAAGGCTTGCAATCTCCCCCACTCCAAGTGTTAATGGTTTCCATCAATGCCCCTAAGGCACCTGCCACTAAAGCTTCACCGGTCTGAAAGGAAGGTGTCCCATACTGTTCTGGAGCAAATCTGACCCCTCCAGGCATTTATGTCTTAAATTAAAAGTAAGATAGGAGCACATGTCAGGGTCTCCCCCCCAGGCTTATTTGTCTTGTCCCTATAAATTCTATAGCAGAAGGCCATAAGGATCAAGGCACATCAAGTAGAAAAAAGATTTAGAAATGTCAACCAATGCTACTTTTCCACCAAAAACCCAGGTCAGACATGAGATTTTTTACAATGGAATTTACCCACGTAAAAAAAAACTCTGTTTCCACTGTAGTGTCAACTCGGTTTTGTCCAGAGTTGACACCATTTCCACTGCCTCTGTTGACACAGGATATTATTGTGATCTACACGGCTTCAGCGTAGGTTACAATACTATACTCATCCATACAGTCGTGTCAGATGATACAATAGCAGCATTTGCGGGAGCTACTATATAAATGAGTAGTATAGTATTTTAACTATACTCATGAATGAGTAGAGAACCTCCATACTCTCCACAAGCAATTAGCAGGAAAACCTGGATTGTTGCTGTTTCCACTGTGGCGACTTGGTAAAAAGCCTGCTAAGAAACCTGCATAGATCCTGGGTAAAAACCTGGGTCAATTAACTGGTTTATTACCAGACACCAATTTCCAGAGTCACCTTTTAAACCAAATGATGGCCTACTCTAACTTCTATGGGTGCCACCATGAGAACACAATCAGTTGACTTTGGAAGCTTACTCAAGCTGTATCACCTGTACCTGCTGTAAAAGCAATAAAGCAAAGGCTTTAATCTTTGTTTGATGCCAATCAGTTTTACTCATGACTATTTTGGTGACATTTTAACAACAGAGCAAGCAGTGAGTCTCTGAGCATAGTCCTTGTGACAGACACAATACTATAATAATATTAATAGTATTAATCAATTAATACTAATATTCTTGCGGTATTATTGTTTTAGAAATAAAATATTACTGAATATTGTTAATTTTAATGCTTAGTCCATGCTGCACTCAAACAATAACAAGATACAGAAAATCCACTGTTGACACAAAATACAGTACATGAGCAGAATTCCTCCTTGGCATAAGGAGTGGAAGGAAGTGGTGAACAGTTATGTAATACTTGAAACCAATGTCTTCAAAGCCACAAAGAAACTATTGAAAATGTCAATACAATACACAGTTTACCAATTGCCAAAACAAACAAATGGAATTGAAGTTACTGCAATGTTATTTTTCAGGGAAGTGATCTAACTTTTGCCACACTATTAATAGTAAATGAACCAATATATTAATTAATCAGATATCATATCATTAATGCTAAGAAAAAAGAGGGACTCTTTGTGATATCTGCTAAGCACAGAAAAGTATTCAACCTAGTATACCCCTAGTTTTTCCCCTATGCTATTCAATTAGATGTCATAGGTGAATGATATAAAATGTGTAATATGCATGTGGGGTATTTTACAGATCTTTGAATGGTCCACTATAAACTATATATGGTGTGTAATTTGTGTCCGGAAATGGCACTTAATGTAATGTATATGGCTTATACGGTGTATACTGTTCAGCTCCCTATCCTGCTTTACGTCTGTCTCCCACTCATGTTCAGTTCATAGTTCTAATTTCCCTCTATTGCTATGACCATTACCACTTTATGCCTGTCTGAATCCCATACCTCCTATGTTGCAAGGTATGTACACACTAACAGTTTCACTCTTTTACTGTATAATGTACAAGCAATATTTTTAGTATGCTTTTAGTAAGAAATGTCATTAGATCTGATTATCTGAATAAGTAAAGTCTGGAGTATTCATTGTGGCAACTACATCAACTAACATACAAATAACTTGTTTTCGTAGATGATTTTTAGTTATATCTGTTACGACAACAGTTGCATTACTTTGTTGTTACTATATAATGAAGCACTATTAACCCCCCATGAAATACTGGGTATTTACTGGGAGCAGATAGTCTTCTGAGTCAATATCATATTGGGCCAATCTCAGTTTTTCAGATATTTCCTGATCTTTACTGTTATTGACAAAACTAAATGGTAAGTATAACAGTGCTATTAAACACAAGTAAATATGCACATTGTTTATATCAGTGCTCCTAGAACTGAGATAATAGAAGAAAAAGTCGGCCCCTAAAAACTGTGTGTTCAGTCAGTACAAGGAGAGCACATCTGCTGGTGTAGTCGTGATATCTCATGAGTGGATGGGTTATCTGCTCCAACTGCATGGTTATCACAGGACATTTTTAATTTAAAAATATGTTATTGTTCTGTTTTTGACGTTTTGATGTTTCTGACAGGGATCTGAAAAACTGAAGAACATTTGAAAAATAATAAATAATCAGTGTCTATTTTATATACTTATTTTTATACCCTTAAATACCAGAAAAAACCTCCTGAAGAGTTAAAAGGATCATCCACTATACATATTTATATATATATATATATATATATATATATATATTCAATGCTATTCACAAATAAATATACCAGGGCCTAAATTTACTAAGCTGAGATATTGCAGGGAGATTGAAAGGTGGTAATGTTACCCATAACAACCAATCAGATTCCAGCTCTCAGTTTAATTTTACACACTGGTGAATGTGAGCTCGATTTGAATCTGACACTTTTTAATCTCCCTAGAATTTAGGCCCAAGATTTTTCTGTGCTACACAATCTAAACTATAAAAAAATAAAATGGAGGATAATATTTAAGGGGCATATGTTGATTAATTAAGATGATGATTAATGTATCATCTTTATTACCCTAAAGCACTTTCTGTTATTGTGCCTCCTTCTTTCACTTCTTGGCTGGTTCTCTTAGGGTTTTGGACAACGTGACAGAACAATGCTGTCACTATAACCAGTAGCAGTATAGCAGCTATAACGCACTTAGCCCAAATGCTTNAGACAGAGGCTGAGAACCCCCCATGGTCTTCCTGCATCCTTCACGGGCTAGTCCAATAGGCAAACCCAGTAGTTATACAGATCCATTTTTTCCTTTGTATCTGTACAGCAGAGAAAGACAGTTTGGGAATCAAAGACAGTAAAAGAATGATATCAAGATGTGAAGAACGGGTGATTCCCTTTTGTGCTACTGGCATAATATTTTTGGCATTCCTTTATTTACTAAACATTCATCAGGGTCAAGGTCAGTCTGTCAGCATTGATGAAGGTTACCCTGGATGAGATGTCTCCTTCTAAACATTGAAAAAATAAAATAAAAAACAAAATGAAAAATAAACATAACATTTTCTGCATATTTGAAACGAAAACATGGTACCTACTTTAAACGGGGCCCATATAGGCTTTGAAAGAGTTAAAAGGTGCTGAAAAATGCAGATTGACAGCTATGCCACTATATATAGTTATGCTGGTACCTTACTGCTAAGACAACAAGCAAACCTAAATATCCTTGTATTTTCATTGAAGCTACAAATATGGTGTCATTAAAAGTGTTTTATGGGGAGCAATGGAACGTGCGCCAGTTAATATTATGAATGAGTGATGTATATCTTATTTTGGAATGTTTATGTTTGGTTAGCGTGCCTGTCACAGAAGTCGCAGATACCGTTTTTCTGACTTGCTTGTTTTACTTTGTGTGTAAAAATCCAGACTACGTTTTCACTGTCAAGACTTTGGCACGGGATTATGACATTTCTTGATCATAGGGGACAATTGTAAGCTTACAAAAAGAAAACAAAAAAAGGATAGCACTGTAATATAGATTTACTTTATATTAAAATGCGTCATTCAGACTATTAAGATTTTGGAAATTTTAAAAAAGAATTTTGCAATATCCAGGGCTGGTGGTACCATTACATAACCTTAGGAGGCCCCTGGGGTGCCATACCTGGGGGGTGCCTTAAAGGACTGGGGACAAATAAAACTTATATACAATGCTGTCAGTGTGTAGGAAATAGTCTTTTAAATTCCATCCAGATATAGATATAGATAGGGATCATATATATAAATATATATATAACACATGCATGTTTCATCAGTAAAGGTGGGGCAAGTGGTGGCAAGTGGTGGCAAGGATGGCGGTGGGCGACTTTGCGACATTTGACATTAACCACTTAAAGGGATATTTAATTTGGTGCTTATAAGAAAATAAGCAAAAACCTGGGTAGTTTCCCTTAGTGTAAATGTTTTTAAACGTAAGGCATCCCAATGAGAAAAGCTACAAAAAGTGGTCTAAAGAAGGCCAACCTGTAAGCCAGCCACAGGGTCTATGCTGACTCCTCTCCACACCTACAATGGGCATGTGAGCATCACAATGAAACCATCAAGCAGTAAAACATGGTGATCTTGTCTAGATGATTCATTTAACAATGTGCATGGTCTGGTACGTGTCGGCTTACATTTAGAATAGATAGCAGAATGCAATATGATAGAAAGGCAAGCTGGCATGGGTTGGATAAAGTTAAGGTTACACTAAGGCCTAAATTTACTAAGCGGTGAGATTGCAGGGAGAATGAAAAGTGGGGATGTTGCCCATAGCAACCAATCAGATTCAAGCTTTTAGTTTCATTTTACATACTGGAGAATGTGAGCTTGAATCTGATTGTTTTAACATACCCCCCAGTCCCGCTTTTGGGGGACTGTCCTGCTGTCCCTCCCGCCTGGCAGCTTGTCCCGCTGGCAGCTGTCAATGATGCAGTGGATTGCGGCATCAAAAAGGGGGGTGGCCTGGACGTGAAGGGGCGGGGTCTGTGCGGATTCGGGATGTGTCGGGCGGAGACAGGCGGGTCCGAGGCAGGGCTTATGTGTCCTGCGGCCCGGGCCATGCATTTAATTCATTTAAAATGAAGTACCTATATTAAGAAAGATGCATAAGCAAAATATACAGAAGTGTCCAAAGGAAAAAAAAAACCTCTCAATATAGGGTGCTATATGCAGAGCAAGTATACGGTGTTGTTATTAGGTTGTGGCATAGAAGTACCAGCCATGTACATCATTGGAGCAGTGGGTGCTCGTGTCCAGTCAGCCTGGGCCTCATGTTACCCCTGGTGGGCAGAATAGATGGGCCTCTATGTGTTTATGNAAGAGGCAGTGTGATGCTTTGGGCAATGACCTTTGGGGAAACACTGGTATATATATGAAAGTTACTTTGCCATTTTCTATCTCTTAACCACTATTACATACTAAGTACACTTCTGGTAGCGCTGATGGTAGTGGCCTCTTATTGCAGCATAATGTACACACTGCAATAACTGTTTGAGGAATATAATAGTTTATGTGACAAAGAGTTCAAGGTTTTGGAGTGACCTTCAAATTCCCAAGATCTCAGTCCTGTCGAGCATCAGTAAGATGTGCTGGAAAAACTAGTCTGAGCCATGAAGGTTCAGCATTGCAGCTTATAAGATTTAAAGGACCCTAAGTGGCATGTGTAGTATGTATAGTGAAGTACAAATACTGTATGTACTATATTTTTGTGACTAGCTGAATATAGTATTTTTCATATAAAATATATGAAGCAAAATATGATACATTTAATTAATTGTTTGTTCCTCTGCAACATGCATAGGCAAAACATTCACAATGTATTATTCCCCACATGGATGGTTTCACTGTTGGTTCCAGTTAGTTTGACATTACGATAAGCCTCTGCTTGCAGTGAATACTGTGTAACCTATTCTGACACTGGCAACTCTTAATATGCCATACTAAATATTAACCGGGTTGAGAGATGCAAAAAACATTAAAAAAATAAATTCTAATAAAATAAAATATATATAATTCCTTTTAAATGAAATACCTATATTAAGAAAAATGCCTAAGCAAAATATACAGCAGTGTACTTACTAAACACTCCCCCCTCCATATAGTGTAGTATATGCACAGCATGTATTTGAACTGTTTAATAATTATTAGATGTTGTTATGAGGTTGTGGCATAGAAGTACCAGACATGTACATCATTGGAGCAGTGGGTATTCGAGTCATGTCAGCCCTGGCTATTTCTTATATATATTACCTATATAAAGGACTCTTATTACTGACGCACAGTGTTTGTCTAGGATATAGTAAAACTTTATATTCGGCTTTGAACTCATCAAGTTTATCAGGATCCGTAATTCATGCAGCTTTAGTGGCTTGTATAACTGTGTAGACTTATGTATGATATGTAGCACTAGAAAGGCTGATTCAGAGCTGAGAATGATTTGATTGTAATGTGCAAAACAAAGACAATTGCAGTTTATTGAAAGATATGTATATGTTTTAGGAAAGCCTGCACTGATTTGCATTATTAGCATTGTCATCATTAGATTCATATATGAATTGTATGTTTTTTAGGCATGCACAGTGTAGTAAATCACAAAATGCTTCTGCATACCTCTCAATTAGACTAGCAGTTTATATAACAAATATCTCCTGTACTGTACAATACTATATTCTCTGGCAGCATCAGGGCTTTCACTTATTTATTTATTTATTTATTTATTTATTTATTTATGTATTTATCATTATGATTACAGTTTCTTATGTGTGCCTTTTTGTCCATACATTAATATCTTGATGAAAACACACAGGATGCTTTGGTTTCTACTTCGTTCTGCATAACACTCACATATACCTGTGTTTGTATTATGTATATTATTGTATAAACGTTTGCAAATAAAGCACAAGAAAATACAAATACTCATGTTTTGTTTTTTTTTGCAACATTTTATTAAAAAATAACCCACNTTTGCCTACACAGTAAAGTTGAAATACCCAAATGTATTTTGCATTTTCAACAGTCAGAAAAGACAAAAGTTCAGTCCACCATCTTTGCCTCTATCCAGCAGTATTATCCCCAAGTAAACATTCATAAATACAGTAGAAAAACATTGATGCTAAAATTGTTACAGTGAATGAAGTGTTACCCAAGCATTGGAACTATTGTGAACTATTTATCAACTTTGAACATCCATTGGTAACNGTGCATCTTTGAAAGTACATTTTTATGCAAATGTTGAGCAATAACAGGCAGTGTATTCTGTAAGGCAGTCTTCCAAAAGTCTGATACAAATAAGTATAAATAACATTTTTACTTTTGTTATCGCCAAGTCATACAAGATTTTTAGTTCAGGATATTAAGTTGGCAACTAGACATTTGTTATGATGAGGAAATGTCTCCAGGAAAACTGGAAAATGCATCATTTATCTCTTAACAATGTCTGATAAAACATTAACCAGTTTGACAAAAGAAAANTATAGTTGTACAGTGTTTAGTTTTTTAGTTCATGCATATTTCCATTATGTACACACAGCTAAAATACAATGTAATTTGGTATTTATACTTCTGTGCCTTCTCTGGGGTACATGGTACTATTTGTATTGATACTGTTGTAGAAATGGGAATTGAACTGATTTAAAACAGAACTGCTGTAGCCAAAAGGACTTGTCGGAACCGTGGTCGACCACTCAGATCCTCCATGGCTTGGTATGTTTGAAAGTGGTGAGTATGAGTTGAAACCAGACATGCTCTGTCCCATTCTATCAGGTGTCTCAGTAGTGAGTCCCAGAGGAACTGATCTACTTACGGAGTTGGCACTGTTGACATAAGCAGTCATGCTAGAAATAAAGTTGTTAAGGCATGGTGTTATAGTGGGTGGAGATAATCTCTTTTCAGATGAGTCATCTGTTCCTGGTGAGGAGTTCTCAAGTAAGTCTTGATGCTCTCCGTTCTTTGGGCTTCCATTCAAAGGGCTGCCTTCTGCTTTTTCAGATGCTAGCTGTCCATTGTTGTCTGACTTTCTCTTCCTCTTTCTGCGGAAGTTTCCATTGTCAAACATCTTTTCACAGTTTGGGTCCAATGTCCAGTAATTTCCTTTTCCTAGTAAAACAAAACATTCTATTTAGTATTCATACAGAAGGCTATTTTGCTACCATGGTTTTCATTCACAAACATTTTATTGGGGTGCATGTATAATTGCATTCACTTCATATGCTATAAATCTATTTCACACAAAGGTAGCAACTAAAGGACGGAGGAGTTAAAAGCAAAAAAAAAANCAACATTTTAAATCAAAATACACTAAAAATATTTCATTTGTCAGTTTCGGAGCATACTATACATCAATCGACATGTACAGCTTTATGGAAGATTCCTCACACTGCCTACTACTGTTAAATTCCTGTGTGTTTTTGAACCACATTACATAGTTTAAGATGATAAGTGACATTTGAGAAGTCAGAACATTTCTATCATAGAGAAAAAGTTATACATAGAGAAAAAGTTATACATATACACATTAAAGAAAAAGACATTTACCTGGATCATCTTCATCTCTTGGAACTTTCTTGAAGCAATCATTAAGAGACAGGTTATGTCGAATTGAGTTTTGCCAGCCAGCCTTGCTCTTGTTATAGAAGGGAAAGTTCTCAGCAACATATTGGTAGATTTGACTTAATGTCAGTCTTTTATCTGGAGCACCATGTATTGCCATGGCTATTAAGGCAGAGTAGGAGTAGGGTGGTCTCACCAGTTTCATAAGTTCTTCTTGNGAAGGAATTGGAAGCCAACCTAATTCAGATCCTCCCAAACCATGCATGTTAGGCAAGAGCTGCCTCTGCATCCCATAAGACTGAGGCATAAAGTGACTGGTGTTGGATCCTGGAAGGTATGGAGGTGGTGTGATAGATGGTCCATTCAGCCACAGATATGGATTAGAAGTAGTGCTGTAATCTCCGGTCTCAAAGTTTGAAGGTCGTTGAGGACTAGGCATGGTCTGTGGGTGGAAGATGCTATCACAGTAGATATTCATCTCTGGAGGTTCTTGTCCAATATTTGGAAATTGTGGCCCACAGCGTGGGGGAGAATGTGTCTGAGGATCAAATGCACTCATAATATAAAGCTAGTAGAGCTAAATGCACCTGTGCTTGTTACAGTCTTGTAACAGGTGTATTACCTGTGCCCTTCCTCACCACTACTTATACACCTGTCAGTAGCTAGGTTTCTGAATATGCTCCACCCAGATCTCCCTGACTGGCTGGAGATGAATTGATATCCTTTTTTAGAATGCTGGCAGCCTATGAGCACATTTAAAATTTATGACTGTTTATCTTTTCAATGAATATTTTTTTTTTTATCTAGTTCACTAAAAATAAAATAATTTTATAGTGAATGTACTACAGGTAAAAGTCACATCAAAATTTGATTATTTACAGACTGAACAGAAAAAAAGACATAAATGCACTCAAAACTTCTTGACTTAACATAGTAAAATTTTATAGATGTATAAAAAAAAGAGGACTGTATTGCAAAACATGTGGGACAAAGGGTTTTTATTTGATCGGAGTGTTTTGGATTTGATACTTTGTACGGCATCAGGATTGCNCTGTCCATGTATGTCCCTTGTATGTGAGACCTGATGTGATTTCAGAAATGCGACAAGGACTTTATTCTGTATGAAATGTCAAACATTTACTAGCACTACATACTGCAGTACATTTACTTCTGTTTATAGACATGGCATTTTGTTGTAAGTTTAATTGCCATATAAAGGTAGATAAGCATCAAAATCATCTTTACCCTTCATAATGTTTAGTTTTTTGCATGCAGTGTTTGTGCAAAAAATAACAACATTTTGCAGACAGTGCACACTTTCTCCCTAAATATTTTTATGCTAAAGTATTACATACTTATTGTGATGACATCTATGTTTATTTATACAGTTCAAGCTAAGTACACACNGCTTTATTCAAAGTAATGCATTACAAAGTGAAGTCAATGACAACACAAAGTAAAAAGGGTAAACCGCCGCCCTTGGGGATTACAATATATTTGTTGTTAGAAATAAGCTTTATTTAAACTATTTTAAAGTGAATGTGCATTCTTATACTTTAGTTATTCATTTATTACTCATATTACTCATATTGCACTAATGCTACATAATGGCAAGCTGGACAGTGCATCTGATCTGCCTACATATTCAGAAATAAGTCTGTTTAATGGGACTTATGTAAAGGTCTGATAGTGTCATAGAAGACTGGTTCCTGCTGTTCTTTTGGTCTTTGTTAGATAAGTGCTCTGATGTTTACATGATGCACAGCTTCCAGTGCTGTCTTCTGTCCCTTTAATGGTGCTGGTTGTCTTGTTTGTAGCACATGTTTTACTTGAATTTTATGATAAGTAGATGTCTTTGTTTGTTTGTTGGGTGGAGATGTGCACATCTATCATCAGATGAATGAAAGTAGAGGGATTTCAATTGACGTAATGTGATGTAGTGATAACAGTCTGTGATGGCTTGTCCTCATCCATGGTCCCTGACACAAGCACAAGTGTGTGTCTATCTTATTATATATTCTGCTCATTATGCTGGTTTCCAAATTCAATCCTTGTTATGTAAATGCAGGGAAATCTTAAATACCTCAAATGACTTGATAGAGGCCACCTTTACATTATCTAATATATATCTAATATTGGAGTCTATTACATTGAAAATATTATTTGTTTCTTTAGAAAACCCTAAAATGATTTCTGAAATTCAAATATTGGGTTTTGGGCCTTTCCTATCTATAAATATTTTTAACTGATTTTATTTCCATTCACTAACTGAATATGACATATTTTTATTTAAATAGAGTTGCTGAGTCTTGCTCGATACACACAAAATAAAGTGGATTTAATTGTGGCATCTGGCGACATCTGGTGTCCCCCAAATTACAGTGGAAATTGCTGTAAAACTCAAACTATGCCAAAATAAACACTAATAATTCATTATATAAGAGACACTTTTCACTGTCTGGTAATTGTGGACAGACAGTGACATGAGCTCTTTATAGTTCTAGATATTATCGAAGAGATAAAATAAATGTATGCTTTGAACGTGAAAACCCTAAGGAAAAGAATAAACCAACCCTTTATCGTTAAATGTAAAAAAATACTTAATGTTAGTCAATATTTATTTCCTACACCCACAATACATACAAAGATTTTTGAATGCATCTGTCTATCTATCTATCTATCTATCTATCTATCTATCTATCTATCTATCTATCCAGGGGTTTGTTTAAATGCTCTGGAAGCACAAGCCTGCCTAATGTGCTGGTTCAAAGCTGGCCATACACTATGTAATAAATTGTTCCATTCGCCCATATTTAGTCAAGAGTGGGTAAAACCATGTTGAACTGCAGGGGAGGTAAAATGAATGTCAGTGTGTGCATGCAGGGAGAATACTT
>JABWIB010001375.1:41361-53633 GCA_016617825.1 Platyplectrum ornatum | reverse complement strand
ACAGGTTTTCATTCATCAAAAGTTGGCATAGTACTCACGGCAGTTACTATGCGGGCTATCGTGAATGAAACTAATGTGAAAATCAATTTTTAGTTTCATTAGTTTCATTCACAAAAGCTGAACATAGTAACCGTCATGATAACTATGCCAGCTTTTGTATCAGGAGTTAAAAAAAAAGTAAATATTTTTTTAAAGCACACATACGGACACAATAGATTTCTTTTTTTTTCTTTTTTATTAATTTTTTATTATTATTTTTATAAATTTTTTAATTATTTTTATTAATTTTTATTTTTTTTTTCTTACATTTTTTACACAGATCCTGCTCTTATTCCTTCACAAACAGGCTACTAATAGCTTGTTTGTGTTAAATAAGCACAGGATCTGTGCTAACTATTAGTCTGTAAGATCTGTAAGATCTGTCAGGCTTCTGTCCCTTTAAAGCTGCAATTGGCTAGTCAGAATTGACTAGCCAATTGCAGCCTTTTCTGGGGACGGGACCAATAATTTTGGTCCCCCCCGGCTTCAGTAGCATGGCAGCTGTCAGTGACAGGTACCATTGCTATACTGTCACCCCGCGGGAGTGACAGTTAAACAAGCACCGTACATGTACAGCGCTCATCATTAGAGACCTTCCCGCTGCGCCGTATATATATATGGCGCAGGGCGGGAAGGGGTTAAACTTGTGTTTCTGTACAAACATGTCACATCTGACAAAAAGTCTTTGCCTCTCATTTACAGAATCCAATGTATACTCACTACCCATGCAGATGTGGCAGCTTTAAGTTGTTGAAGACTCATGGGCTCCAATTACTAATAGTTATCCTGCCGTCAATAATTATGGTAACCAGACTTGCATCTCCTCGCTGCAAGCCTGCCTATATTGACTGTAGCATTTACAAATACTTACCACATACATTCTCGATAGTTTTACTAATCCCGATTTATGCGCAGAAAATCAATTCTGGGACTTTTAAACTTTTAAATATTCCCAGATTGAATACTACTGCGCATGCTCCAAAATTTAAGCTATTCAGTGACTTCATCGTCTCCCGGTCCAGGTGAATTGAATTCTTTCAATTTACTGTCACTTACTAGCTGCTCAGGTGCTGTGTTTAATTAATTATGGATGTGAAAGTCTAGGGGGAGATCAGGGGAATGTCCACCACATAACAGCTTGTTGAATAGTACTTGCCATTGTGTGTGACTATGATGCCATTATGCAACATGAATCCTTAAGGTTTCACACAAACAAGGGAGTAAGCTGCTTTATACAGCACATACTGTAATAGTGCGTATATTTTCTGAAACAGTACCAGTACCATCACTACATTACAAAACTACAGTAGTATAGGCCTCAAGCTTCAAGCTAAATAAAAAGCATGATTTATGAAAAAATTTGCTTAGTGTTAAATAAGAAATACAAATATAGTAGAAAGGCTTATTCAATGATTCCACAGAGAAATCTAACAGTTAACAGAAAGTTGGCAAATGTTCAGATGTTTCAGGTTTGTGCTGTGACTAGAGAGCCTGAGTGTATGACATGTAGGCATATTTATCATCATTACAAGACGTCTATCAACCAGTTCTCTGGCAAAGGTCCCAAAGAACCTGAACTGCTATAAGAACTCTATATAATGAATGAAACTTATGAGACTAAGACAAGTTTCACATAGGATTCTGACTTTTTGGACCTATATTCTAGTTCTATTATCCCTTTAATTTGCAAAACTCTGTTCTTGGTTTCTATCGCTATGTCCAACAAATTCCCAAGAACCTAATTCTACAAGAATTTAGTTCAGTGAAGTCGTGAAAATACTAAACAGACTCTAGTGACTCTGATATGAATTATGATTGGATCCAGTTTTACAATAATAGTGCTCCAATAGCATCCAGTTCTGTACAACAGAG
Organism: Platyplectrum ornatum; assembly: GCA_016617825.1. NCBI lineage: Eukaryota > Metazoa > Chordata > Amphibia > Anura > Limnodynastidae > Platyplectrum > Platyplectrum ornatum. Next base: position 51,722 of record JABWIB010001375.1, on the reverse strand, counting down.
CAAACATAAATTACGCATGTGAGAGGTAAGGTTTCTTAACAACCTGCCATGTTGATTGTTTGCTTTCAGAAACCTTTGTAGTATGCTGCAATTACATATTCATCCACAAGGTTGCTCTATGCAGAATTATCAATGGTAATCGTTGCTCTGAGGATCGTGTGTCAGTATACAATTACGTTTTTTGCAGACATCGGGACATCATTGATCAAAAATATTAGGCACTACTAAAAGTCAAACGTCTTCAGACTGTCTGAAATGGTTCGGTAGTATGTTTGGAGTGTACACATTAAGCATTAAGTCGGCTGAAACTGTCTTATCGAGTGACTGACTAATAATAGAATAATCTTATGTGTACACCATTACTCTGCAGAATATCTACACTAACAGTGTTCTGATGGGTAAGCTCTGGTTCTAGGCATGCACAGTGTGATCTGATTGCTGAATTAAAATTGTTGCACACATAATTCAGCTATGATAAGACTTTAGGCACTATTGATTCACTCATGACTTTCTCAAGAGTGGGCAAATCATACTGAATCGCAGGGGAGGTAAATTTCATTAGTTGCAAACAGTATTAGAATTGTGAGATGATGTTTCCAGCCCAAGTCTAATAACAGTGTAACAGTAACGCTGGTCAGTATCTGTGTGCAACATGCAACAATAAAGTATTCTCCCTGCATGCAAACACTTATACCCTGTTCAGATTCCCACAACGCTGAAAAAGACGCCTCTAGTGGAAAAGGCGCCGTTTCAAGGCAATCTGAACTATGCCTTTTGAAAACGCCGCCTTAGGATCGTATGAGGGGAGGCGATAGGNCTGGTCAGTATCTGTGTGCAACATGCAACAATAAAGTATTCTCCCTGCATGCAAACACTGACATTCATTTTACCTCCCCTGCATGGTTTTACCCACTCTTGAGTAACTTGTGAGTAAATCAACAGTACATAAAGTCTGAATCTGGTCCTAAGTCTGGATCCAACCTTTAGTTAGAAAAATGCTTCTTTTTTTCATCTACTGTGAATATTGTAGGTTTCCTTATTATAGTATCACATGTTAAGATTAAAGCCCTACATCCTCCCATTCCATTTCCTGTATATAAAATCATCATTATTGAGTTGTTAATTGTATCTTCAATTTTCTACAGTATGATGCTGTACTTTTAACGTTTCTTCATGCAGATGTATATGTATATAAGTTTACTTATGTATATAAGTTTATTTAAAATGTACATTTTATAAAAATGCATGCAACTGAAATGAAGCAATATTTATGGATGGGCTGTCAAAGCAAATGCCTAAAACTCTATATGATTAATATGTATAATATCTTGATTATTTCAAAACTTTTGATTGGTAAAATGTGAAAAACAATAACAAATCATGAGTTTTGTAATGCGACTGACAATTTGAAATACAACATTTTTAATTTAAATTTTTGCAGTTGAGATTGATTGAAAATTATTGACCTAGTGTTGGCACAAATAGCACATATTTGTAATAGTCATGATATCTCCTCGAAAAATATTCATAATATAACTGACATTTAAGTCTTCACTTCATATCTTCATTTTCAGCATTAGAAAAGAAAAAAAAAAAGAAACAGTAATCAGTGATAGATTCTCTGATGAAAGAAAGATCAGGACATCTCATGCAAAATTTCAAACCACCATCTGCATTTTCTAATGCAATAACAAGAAAACCACGCTGAGTTGATTAAACAATGTTTTAAATAAAAAATAGGCCATTTGCTTTGAAAGGACGTATACAAGTCTTGATCAAAACATGTTTCTGTCTCTCATGACTGTAAGGCAAGGACAATGATATGAATATTTTATTGGAGATTGTTATACTAATATCAGGTAAACAGAAAGAAATACAAAGGTGTTCCAATGTGAAGTTAGGTGTACGTGATTTGCTTACCAGTGTACATTGCTGTTGTTATTAATATAATTTATTTACAACACAGAACAACATTCTTCATTAAGCATTGTAAAAAACACTTGCTAGGTTTGATTTAATAAAACTGCTTAAGCAGAAAGTTAGAGGTGTTGTCTATAGCAACAATTCAAATTCATTTATTTCATTGTATATGGGAAATATTAGCAACTGATAAGTAGCTGTTAGTTGTTATGAGAAACAGCTACTTTACAACCTCTTTACAGAACAGACACATGGGACCAGATCCAGACTTTACGTACTGTTTACTTATTCACTACTTACTCATGAGTGGGCAACACAATTTTGAATGTTGAATTGCAGGTGAGGTAAAATGAATGTTAGTGTTTGCATGCAGGGCGAATACTTAATGTTTGCATTTTGCACTTAGATGCGCGTTATTGTTATACTGTTATTAGACTTGGGCTAGCAAATATAATCTCTCTGGCTGGCCACAGTCTGAGGTCATGCTATAAAAGCTCGAGAGGTATGGAATGAGAGGATGATGGTTGATGGGTGATAGTGATACTGCGAAGCTGAGAAGTGTTGGATTCCATCTGCTGGCGAGAAAGACTGATAAGATTATGAAGGCAACAGGTCCACTATCCGCAAGAAATGCCAAGTGGTTGGCCAAGCAGGCCGAACGTGATGAAAAAGAGTATGCAGAGTGTGCAGCGGCCAGAGCAAGCAATGTTTGTTACTCACACTCTTGTCTGATGATGTTCCAGCCCTTGGAGCATTGGGAGAAGGAGACTGAGGCATCGGACGGGGAGACTGTGACCACCTATTCCCCGGAGCCGGCCGAAAGTTCGCCTCTGGAAGTAGGGGACGAGCTACTACTTTCACCAAAAAGGGAGTTGGTCCCAGTCGGGATACCGAGATTGCTACCCCGTTGGCGCAGTTCGGGAGAGGTTGTGGTAGGACTGAGTCTGACAAACCAGAACTGTCAGTGCCTTTGCAACGGTACAGCTATGCCGTAGCGAGAAGGCAATGTGTTCCATCTCCACAGTCGCTTCCCTTCCCACACACCTATCCCGGGACCGTACCAATGCCCGAGGTCAACACTCACTCCGAAGACTCAGAGAGATCCTCTGGCATTGCTTGTCTCTGACGTACTTATCGTCTGGGGTAGAGCTATCCTAGGCTATCCTAAGCTATCCTGAAGCGTGTATTGCCCAACTGAAGAATTGTGTATTGTATTGGCTATTGTAAGTTGTGAAATGTAATTTTTGTAACTGTTGCAACTCACAAGTCAGAGCCGAGCATCTCCTCATGGAGCCCCAGTCCCTAAATAAATGTGTGTCTTGCAAACCCAACCTTGGGGTTGGGCAATGGCGCGATAGTGTGGGTCATGACTGCATTTCAGGCCGCATACTTTTTTATGAAAAAGAAAGTATAAGACAAGAACTAAGTCCATATCAACAGTACATGAAATAGATTCACGAAAAACATCAAGGATCTCAGCAATCCATAACAACAACAACATAACCAAAGACCAACCCTATTTAGACACTACTAATGATTAACATATTATTCAGACGAAGAAGACGACCCTACCGAGATGTACATGGAATCCTTTCGAAAGGGGATGGCTAGACCTGGACATAACCAAAATTCTAGGCCTGGATGCATCCATAACACCAACACGAGCAGCCACACACAAATCACACAACAAAGACGAGGAAGACAACCCTACCGAGATGTACATGGAATCCTTTCGAAAGGGGATGGCTAGACCTGGACATAACCGAAATTCTAGGCCTGGATGCATCCATAACACCAACACGAGCAGCCACACACAAATCACACAACAAACCTCTACAAAACCAGCAATGCCTCTTCCATACTCATCCACACAAACCAATACAAACATAACCACCGGTCAAATAGAGAAACCTATACCACCGAAGCCTCCCACCAAATTCACGACCATAACTAAACACACCCCAAGAAAAACTAGACGAGGAACAAGAGGCGGCAATAAACCAAAAGAAACACAAAGTCACCCAACCCTTGAAAGAAATAAAACCCATCAGCATTTTCAACCTTAGTAACTATACTTTAGACATACAAAACTATACAAGAAAACTGTCCCTAAAGAAGTATTTTGCCAAAAACCCAATCACCAAGCAAAATACTAGCATAAATACCAAATACCAACACTCAGAACTAAAACCACCCTCTACATTCTACCCTAGACACGTGAAGTTAAGAAAACAACCTTAAGAAAAAACAGCTTAATCTTACCAAACCCAACTCAAAGACAACGTAAATATTGTAATAAAAGCACAATTTACACAAAATTAATTACAAATCCCACAAAACAATTTCATGCAGAACTTGTAAAATACCTTAGAAAGGGCCTACAAGAAGGCATCCTTACAAGAAAATAATTTGACTATTTAAACAGAACACATCTCAAAATTTTCCTGTCTTCTATTTTCTACCAAAAATTCACAAATACAGAACTAACCCCCCCCCCAGGATGACCCATCATTTCCGCCATAAATTCACTCACCACCACCATCTATCAGAATACATAGATATTTGTCTACAACCATACGTCAACACCCAAGCATCATTCACAAAAGACATTATGGATAGATTAAGCACCCTTCAAAATATCACCTGGGAGAAGGACATGTGGCTTACTACTGATATGATGATATGACTGATATGACTTCACTATATACTGTCATAGATCACACACAAGGTATCAAAAGCATCCGTCATGTTTTTGGAAAAAGACACCAACATGCACCCAATGCAAGCTACATCTCATTCATCATCAATAAAAATTACTTCTGGTACGGAGATGAGTTCTACCTGAAGCGCCAGGGGACCGTGATGGTTACGAATTTCCCACCAAGCTACGCCAACCTATTCATGAGCTGGTGGGAAGACCCGTTCATATGGCCCATCGAATGAGTTGGCCTACACATAGTTGGTGTCTCTCCATGAAACAATTCCTACAATACATAAACTAAAATACCCAAAACCTCAAATTCACTACACAATACAGCCAAGATAGAGTCAAATTCCTAGACCTCAATATCTACATACACAACAATTCCATTTTCACCAAAACATTTAAAAAGTCTATAGACATTAATAGGTACAAACTGGCCTCAAGTGGCCACCACCCAAATTGGCTTAATAATATACCCCTCGGACAATTTAAAAGGATAGGCTGCAATTGCACCAAAATTTCACTCAACAAGCTAAAAAAATGGAAGACCAATTCATAGAAAAAGACTAAAATAGAGAAAATGTTAAGAAAGCATTACATAAAGCCATCAACAACTATCAAGACCTATTTTGAATAGAACAACTAGAAGAATTCCTCTCTAAATACCACTGACCACTGAGCTGCAATTTATGCCACCCGGAGGTTGAATGGTACCATAAACACCAATACACAATCACCTGACCAAATTTACCATAGCTCCATATACGTCAGCCCTTGAACCTTCCCAACAATCAAACAAAACCTTTTAGCGCAGCAGTGCCCCATAAATATATATACCTTAGGTCACGTAGCGGTTTCACTGCTACCCAATAAAATCCTAGTTTGGGGATTTTGGCATCTGTCTGCAGCTTATAGTTAACTACAGCCCACACAACAGAGTGTTCAACTCCCGTATCAATGAAGAATGTACTAACTATAGAAAACAGATTAAGGGGACGATTCAGTTGTCAAATGCATGTGTTTTTCGTGTACTCGCTACCTTTTATATGCAGCTCTATGAGCCATGAGTGCAGAAGATGTAATATTTCCCCCTTACACAAACTGTATAAGGGGGTGCGAAATCAATTGAATTGGCCCCTAAGAGCAATATGGGAAGAAAAAAAAAGCAAATTAGCATGTTACAGAATTATACTCTAAGTTTATTAGACTTAACTTCATCTACTAAATAGCGGACCTTATCAGACCAGAATTTTCAGGTATTTCTCTCGGTATCCCAGGACAAATCTCCTGGACCTGGGCTTGCAATAGGAAATTAATTAAAATCACCCAAGGCTAAGGGTGGGTGGAACTTCATAACCATAAAAAGGAGCTCAAGGAGGTGTGTAAAAGAAGGCATTCCCCGTGCACAGGGGATGCCGGAAATACTGTTCTGACGTACTTCCGCTGTATTACGGAGACACACGCGAGGAGACCAGTATCAGAGCCAAGGGAACCTCTGCAACCTACAACCTCGTCCCGTGATCGTCCGGCATAACACATATGGTACAGAGTAGGGTAAGTGCCCCTTTGGGGCGAAGAAACCCTTGCGGGTCTTTATATTAAATAGGGACAGTTTTCTAGTTAGGGGCCGGCAAGAGGACTGCAAATATTGACTGTCTCCATAACACGGTGTATATCCAATAGGACGTGGAGTATGAATAAGGAGAGTAATTATAATTTGTTTCTCTTATATACGATTTATTCATGCGGAGTAATTATCTAAATATAACTTGTAATCTGTATGTCCTAAATATGATGGAATGTCAGACCGGTGTATAAATGGTGATTGCACTAATTTAGAATGTTTTAAATATTTCGCCAAATTGTGAACGATTGTAATACTGTTGGTTTAGTGTTAATTTTGTGGATTTGTAGAATAATAAAACCTTTTTTTAATTGTTTTTATAAATGTAGTGGTGATATTGACACATGTAATGTAAGTCCTCATTCGATCTATTATTCGGTTGTGCATTTTGGTCCTAAAAAGATTTCTTTAGAGGGTTTAGGGTAGTGAGTATATTTTACACACCTCCTTGAGCTCCTTTTTATGGTTATTCGTGACTTAATCTGACCTATTTGCACCCGGTCACCGGTGCGGGGTATTTTCCCATAGTCTTTTTGCCTTTGGGACTTAATATTTGTTGTGGGTGGAACTTCATCAGTACTCCTTTTTTGTTATTTGATCAACAAACACATTTCTCACATGTCATGTTGATTTCAGTCACAATCTAGACGCTTTTGCAAAACAACATCCCAAAGACGACTTCCATTAATGCTTAGTTAATACCATATCCTAGTGCAAGGTAATGTTGGTTGCTACCCTCCAATATGAGTTTTTAAAGCCATCTTTCTATTACTTACTTAAAACACTCCTTAACTCCTCCACTGCTATTCAAACTTCTTACAGAAGAAAGACAAATCACTTTCTTGACGCTAGATGTTTGTTCTATTAAGGAAGAAACAAAAAATGATACAAACCAGGGCAGTTAATCAAATATACAGAACAAACCTATTTTCCCTCCAACCGTTACAAATGCATATAAAATTGGGTGCACAATAGGTACATTATCAGCCTGTCAACTCACTGCAGACTCTAGCCAATGTCTCCCACAATGTCACGCACCTGTAATCAATGATAGAAGAATCCATTATTGTATCTATAGTTAAAGAAACATGGGGCAGGATCGAGAGACTGAAACGTCCTGTATTTTCAGTGTATTAGGATTGTATTGTGGTCATATTTTCAGTTTGTGTATTGTGAATCACCAAGCTTTAAGAAGAATGTCACTTTAAGCACTTTTCTGAAGTAGGGGTGGGGTGCGATCTCAGTAAGAGGACATACATTGTTGCTTGCAAAAACACAACAAATAAGCTCTACCCAAGCCCTACACCTTTTTTGGACAACATAAAAAAATAGAAAAAACTGTTTTGTTCCCTTATCTGGAGAAATTATGGGACAGGCAGGACAGTTACCCAAGATCGGAACACATGGGAGGTATGCACAGATATTGTATCACTGCAGTTGAACATATCTATGGCATAAGAAACAGATCTCTTTTCATAAATACTGCATAACATAAACATGCTTTATCATAAACGCTAAAGATGGTGACTCATGAAAAAGAACACCAATTTAGTGAGATACATGTATCTGAAGACACTAAACAATCAATGTACATACACATAGGAACAACAACACAAGGGAAATCATATTACATGGTTTATAGATCCAAAATGTAATAGCAAGGTCATAATAAAAATTAAATAACATTGTTACTCAGTAACCTTCAAAATCTGCATATCTTATATATAACGGTAGCAGGTCTGTGCTATGAGCGGGCCATATGCTTCCATATTCTTTTAAAAGACAAAGCATTTAAATTTAACAAACACTCAACAGAGAATCCCTCATTTATTCCTAAAATTAATTTATTCTAAATATATAAGCAAATATGTTTATTCAATATATTAATTTGTATATATTGATACTGCAATACACAATTCCAATGTCTAAATGTTATACAGGAAAAAACAAATATAATCATGTTATTTGTTATAATTAGAAACACAACTGTCAAAATATATATTGACATTAAAATGTACCCATGACCATAATGGTATTTTTTCTAATGACATGTTTGCTGTTCAGTATTTCTAATACTGTATAAACACCCCTGCCAAGAGAGGGTGCCGGAATTAAACAGTATGAAATAAATGCGTGTTGACCTTCTCTACATTGCTAACACATTAATGTCTATATTGCTACAGTGATTTTACCAGATTCCAGTTAAATAATGTTTGTTGCATTTATTTCAGATATATACAACTCTTGAAGCATGTTTAGCAAATTAGAGGTTACTCATAAGATTAAGATTAACACTTTTTTAACTGCAATTTTTAATTGTAAGCTATTTTCTTACAAATCGTCTATTTAAAAGTATATAATCTCCACAAAGGTTAGAATATAATAATGTACACTGCAATACATAATAATAATATATAATAGTTAATAATAATAACTTTTTTTTAAAAAGAATACATTACTGCAAATGTATAAAAAATTGGATCGTCTTTATGCTAAATATAAGAAAGACAGATAGTTATGCATGCCAAAATGTTACGTGCTTACAAAAGATAGAACACAACCACAAAACACAAATGAGATTTCCATCAACAAAGAAAACAGAGTACAAAAATAACTAAATACTTACCTGTAATGCTATTTTACTGTATCTTTGATTCATGCAGTATCTTATAGAGTCCATAGGTGGCATAAGTATACAGAATATATTTTCAGACATTACAGTGTAAAGGTAAATTTTTAAATCATTCGCTATTAACAATATACAGCACAAATGTGTACTTTGCATTACAACACTTGACCCAGAGAGTTAATTTTTCATTTAAAAGATTTCTTTGACCATTTCCTATTATTTTTCTTGTGAAATACAACTGTTAGAAAGGTTTTTCTAGCCATACCCTTTGACAAAGTCAATACAATTTGGTTATTCAAACAATGAATTCTTGAACTAACTTAAACCAATTCCTTTAAACAGACCTTTGTCTCCAATGTCAGTTTTATTTTGCTAATTGTTCCTTTATCAATGTGAAGACAAACTGTCATAAGTATCTCTCATTCAATTTAAAACCCCTCTTACATCTGGTGCTAGTTTCTAATCAGAATGACCATGGGACAGAGTAGTAGAATCTACCGCATTGCTTTGGTGCTATGAGCAGGGCTGCCATCAGGGGGGGACAGCCGGTCCTACCTTCCCGGGCCCAGACGTCCCCCCAACCCCCGCAGTGGCACGGCACTCTGTACTGGCATGCTAGCCGCTGCCGGCAGCCTGCCTGAACTCACTTTTTGAGTCCCAGGCCCGGGTGATCCTGGTGGCGGCCCTGGCTATGAGATTCAGAGCCTTTATACATGTGAGCTTTGTCTCAATTGGAAAAGCTTTGTACCAAATGGGGTCAAATGTCCTCACCTAGACATATACAATTGTTAAACATTACAGGTATAGACCTTACCAAACAATTTTACAGGTCACATTAATTTCGTATAGGCATGGCTTCCTCAGCGGCAGCCTCAGGAGCCACAATTTCTGCAATACAATGTTTGGGTAGATTGAAATCCGGGGAATTAAAAAAATACTGTTGCTGTTTCAATTGGCATTTTATCTCTTATATTACCTGTCGCAAGACCCCCAGATTTCCTCAGCAAACTGTAATTACTATACTATAATAAACTATAATTAATCTTAGTTAATCCAGTGTTCAAGGTGAAAGTGAACATGGTTTTTCCAATAATTGGCCAGTGCTTGTAGTGGGAATGGCACCAAACTCCTGATTTCTCAGCGAACATGAGCTCTTTCGTACCACATTATATTTATAACTTGATCATTTCTCTTACAGCTCTATGGCTGTATGTATCTATGGCTATACAAGTTGTATGGATTCTAGGTAAATCTTTTATTCATTGGGCCGCTCTTCATCCGTTGTGGATGCTCTCACAATTTTTAGTAAAGCTTATGTCAAGGCTATTTTCAGGTTCAGCGTCTTATGTAATGAATATTTATTTATTCATGTTTAGGGGATGGTTAGGGTAGGCTGTGGGGAGGGGATGAATTGTATAAGGGGAAGGTTAGGCTGTGGGGAGGGGGATGAATTGTAGAAGGAAAGGTTTAGGTTGTGGGGAGGG
>JABWIB010001375.1:18285-31085 GCA_016617825.1 Platyplectrum ornatum | reverse complement strand
GGGGGGGAAACATTTGAAACCGGGACATTTCGGTGTCCCGGCAAGGGTTGGCCGGGACACGGGACTTCACCCTCGTAAAACGGGACAGTCCCGGCCAACCCGGGACGGTTGGTCACCCTACACAAGAGCTACATTACATCAATAGCTCTTGTATTAAATCTTCATCTCACACAGATACATATCTTCTCTAGACTCTGAGACCTAAATTTACTAAGCAAGGAGATTGCAGGGAGATTGAAAAGTGGGGATGTTGCCCATAGCAACCAGATTCGGGCTCATATTCTCCAGTATGTAGAATTAAACTGAGCTTGAATCTGATTGGTTGCTATGGGCAATATCCCCACTTTTCAATCTTCCGCCTTCATAAATTTTGGCCTGTGAGTATGTTTGATTCTCTTCTGCTCTTGCTGTCACAATCACTGCACTGAAGGTAAGCGCATCACATTCCAGTAACAATTTCTGCAAATCAGTGGTTGAAGTGGAAATTTAGAAGTGGGGGTATGGACATTTAGAAGTGGCGGTATGGAAACACAGAATATAATAGAAGTCAATGGAGATTTGTAGTTTTTCAATTACATCAGTGGAAGAAGTGCCGGTATGACATACCCCTGTATACACCCCCACATCGAGCCCTGCTGCAAATATTATTTTTACTGCATAATAAAACATACATACTCTGGTATCATCTGCCCCTGGTCTGCTTGGGACCTAGTTATTAAAAGATTTAGATGTGTAGCTAAAGAATGGATATCTCTATACTGACTAAGGATCATATACAGATTTACATCTTCCATCCTCACTTCTGCAGTGAGGAAATAAGATGGAATTTAAACCAGCACGCATGTGTGTGCATATATTTACTAGGCTGATCCAGTTCCCTTGCCCACCTAAATTATGCTAGTAATTTATTAAGAAAATTCAGATATTGTTTTGTAATGTTTAAATATCACTTAAATTTTAGGTTCTTCTATAGTAATAATTGTGTGAATATTACTATCTGCCACTTACCAGTTATCTGGCCTCTGATATTCCTCCCCTTCTCATAAAAACAGAAGTACTGACTAATTTAGCTTTTTATTTATTTTGTATACTACTTTGTGAACTCAATAGTTTGATTTTCTAGTTAATATATATTGCTATTCCTCAAGTTACTTCCCAATAGGAAATCTCCAGCATATGTGATTAGCTTTTTCTTGTCTCAGATATTCCTAAGAATTGATTAGCCACCGGGGGGGCTAACGTTTGTGTAATTTATCCAGTATTAAATGAGGCCTATATAGCACCTTAATAGCGTCTTCATTCAACAGGACATTTGTGGTTCATTTAGCAATATTCATCCATATTGTTTGCCATGCTTCATTATGTAAATTCATCCCTAAATCATGTTGCAAAGCATTAATATATGCAGTAGCTTTGCATTTCATTGATTCATCAACACTGGAATCTTTAATGCTTTGGTGTTATGCTAACCAATAGTCTGTATGTCACAAATAATATATATTGTAATATAACCATTGCTGACATGGACATTCTGTTTGCTGTCTTGTGTATTTTCTATGTGACTATTAGAAACAGTAATGTTATATTATTGTATCAAATGCACAAAATAATACCAATACATATAAGTACATGAGACTGTAACAGTTATTAAAACTAAAAATCTCAATGGTGAGAATATTATGGATGGGAAGTTAATTATTGTAATAAATTATATTTGTACTAAGGGAAACAGAGGACTGTATTGAATAAGAGGGTGTTAACCACAAAGCTGGATGGGATCAAGGGGGAAAGGGGCTGAGGAATGGAATTTGGAACACATTTATTCTTGATGAGTGAGTGTACAGTGTCAGAACTACCGCAGGTGTTAGCGGCACAACGCATCGGACCCGTGAAGAAACCCGGCTTTCTGGAGCACCTGCCGGCTGCAGGCATCAGAGGCTTGAGCTGTGTGATTCACACATGTTGCTTTCATCTGCTTAAAGGCAGTGGCGCGTGTATAAAGCTGGCCATACACTACCTAAAAAACGATTTAAGATTAGGCAGAGTTTAAAAAAAGTTTTTAGTTTTTTGAATCGGCCGATTGTTTCCATACACTGAACGATTTTTTTAAAAATTGGAGATATTTATTATATACACACACACATGTACCTTCCCCACCATGTCCCTGTCTCAGGCAGCAATGTTGTAAATTGATTTTTTTTCCCTATTGTTGACATTATTAGCAAGCAGTTGAGAGATTTTTTGTTGCATTTACAAGGTATGGAATCCCTATCAGTATAACAGCTAAAGTATTACATTTCATGTTCATTGTACCAAGCCTTTCACTACACTATTGTGTGCTTTTGATCATTTATTTTCTTTTTTATGTAGACTTAGGGGTATATTTACTAAGCAGGGAATTTGCTGGGTAATTGAAAAGTGGGGAAGTTGCCCATAGCAACCAATCAGATTCAAGCTCTCATTTTCATTTTACATACTGGAGAATGTAAGCTCGAATCTGATTGGTTGCTATGGGCAACTTCCCCACTTTTCAATTACCCAGCAAATTCCCTGCTTAGTAAATATACCCCTTATTGTTCCTTTCCTGATTTTATTATATTTATGAATCTAGTGCATTTAGTTTTGGTTCCTTTTGGTTTATTTGCTCCCTTGTATACGTGGATACAGTAGTATAAATCAATGGGACCAGACAAGTCACATGCTCATTAATAAGGTTTACTCTACTTTCGGCATGGTTGTAGATTAAAAAAATATATAAAAATATATAAATAAATTGTGCATGAGTTCCTAGATGTCATGGTTTAGTGTTACTTTATCTGGATTTTAGGTATGAAAAGTTGAATGTGTGCCATCTGAATGGGGGTGGATTTTTAAGGTGGTGGGGAGATTAGAAGAACAATGATGGTGGAAGTTCCCTTACAGGTGGAAAACCAAATGTAGGTTCCTATGGTTTGCACTGGTGGTGGTGAGTCAAGATGATTCTCCAGATTAAATCACTTAAGTCTTATAGGGATCGGTTATGCTGGGTACTCACAAAACATGCATTTTGTTGAGTACACATGTAACAGAAATCTGCAGTGAGGGTCATTTATCTGTTGATTGGAAAGATGATCTTTCTGATGTGTACCCAGCATTAGACTGTGGTGTAATACTGAGCAGTCGTTCAACCATATATAAGGGTTAATCATAGATGCTTATGATACAGATGCAGGGATGGGGGTGTTCCAGTTTTTCAGTGGAGTGGAGAGAGTTGGCTAAGACTCCCAAGTATGGAAGTATGCAACTGGATGGCTGAGGTCAATATGTGACTACAATAAGGGGAAGTTACCGAAATACTTAGAAGAACTATTACTCTATAGAAACAATTTATTAAAGAGACTATGTAAAAATTTTTTCCCCTAACTTAAATTAACAGACTTGAGTTTCATCATTTATAGAGAAAGTGAGAACCATAAATTCAATCAATGCCTACTAATACCAATTGTTACTAGGTTCATCTTAATATTATTGGGAGAGGACAGTCTGCTCTCATCTGAATCAGAAAAAAAGTTCCCAAAATGAAGCTACTTGGAATTAGTATAATAGATAGTAGTAAACAGTATGACAAATGTGATACATTAGTGGCGCAGACACAGTACACAAACACATAGACAATAAAGTGATAATTGTTCATTCTCTGCAGAGGCAGCATGTGCACAGCACAATATATATACAATAATGTGCTAATTAAAGATTATAGTTAAGATTAAAAGCAGTTGTTTTTTTTAACTAATGGGGATGTTGCAGTACAATAGACTCCCTGCATTGTTACTGTCAGAGTACTGTATTTACAGACAACAATGTAAGAAATTTGTCTTTACGGAACGGAATCTCACATCAAACTGGCCTAACTAATTTCTCTACATATAATGTTTAGTCTTTTGCTTGGATCCCATTCTATGCAAATAATACTGCAAAAATACTGATCAATATATTGATATAATAGACCTATTTAATAGGCAGAAATGTACACCTGTGAAAAGTGTTGTCAATTGTTATGTAAATCAAATCATATTTTTTTACCACTATTTCCCTCTTTCTCATGTTCTTCCTCTACTGTAGCACCATTTTGCCTGATCTACAGAACCACTGTTATTACTTGTCTATCTAGTTTACTTAATAGGAGCCTTTTAAATCCTGTTGAATATGTGAAGGACAATTTTCTGCATTGACCGAACTAATTTAGGGAGGGGAGTTAAGGATGGCAGTACCTGCGTGTAAACACAGACGTCCAAGTACACACTGTCTGTATTCTGTCCAATGTATATAATCTCTATGGATCTCATGTGATGTTACTCAAATAAATAATAATAATTTACAATAACTTTGTACCCTTGTAGAACGTCTTTCTGTGATTTTAATCATGTTTAGTTCATTTTTTGGTTCCTTAGGTTTTTTTTATCTAAAAAGATTGTCCCGTTTACAATTTTTCCTTAACTGAAATGTCTTTCGGAGATATGCGACTTTATCTTTAGAGATTTTATTCTTTCAGTGTTCCACACCTCCTTTGAGATATATATTGGCTCTTTTTGCATTTTCCATCTATACGTAACCTAAAGGTCTGTCGCTTCTGTCTTTACTGTGTATATTCTTTCCCCCTACTGCTCCTGCACTTATTCAAAGGTTTCTACTCACTTATACATTTTCTCTTAGCCTCTTACTAAATCTAAAACATATTTAATGTAGTGTATGTTTTTACAGAAAACTATAATACTCAACAGCCTTAAACACCCACTAACACCCAAGTTGCTTCCACCTCTTATTGTTGGTTATGATTTATGGACCTATTGCTTAAGAAGACCCTCTGCATAATTAACTATAGTTAGTAAGAAATATTTCCATTAGATTCCCCAATTGATGAACTGTAAAAAAACAGACTTAATCAATTTCTTTTTTATTATTTCTAGAGATTTAGCTTTTTCATGAAAACCTTGCAAGATTTGTACTATTTATCTCTGTACTTTATCCTTCAATAAATGCTTCATAGTGTAACCATATTATAGTCACGGTTTTAATCACAAGTCTGTAAAGGTTGTGGTATCTATCTATTTTTCCTTGTCATTAAGGTCATTAGTTCTGGAATTATATTTATTAAGCAATAAGCATTTCTACATTGCCTGAAGATGTTTATTATCAGCATTATTATTGCTTCTACTAACTATTCATCCGTCATCTGTTTTATTGATTTTTTTTTCAAGTCTATTTCCCTAGACACATTACCTGCCGTATGGTTTACTGTGTCATTACCTTATGTGGAACATGTTACGTCTATGTGTGAAAACCACAGGGACAATAGGTTTTAACCTGTTTTATCTGTATGTCATTTAGTGTCACTGTGTCATTCCTAAATCTAATGACTGTGTTTGATAGCATCTAACGTGTTGCTGAGTGCCATATTTATTTTCATCATGAGACCACTTTAGTTTTTAAATTGGTTCCCAGTGCTTTTTATACTGTGGATCTGACACACAGTATAGATCTAAAACAAAAAGGGTTCAAATATTCGCCTTTACAAACCACATTGCATGGTGAGGTTTTAAAATGATCTTTTGTGAATGCATCAATTTCTGAAACTGTGATTTAGAATTCAGAGAACATAGCATGTTTGCTCTTAGCTCTAATTGTGTTTGCAGGCATATATTTTTGTTTTTTGTCTACATCTCACTGTCCTGCACACATCTGGGCCTAAACTTCCATGGATTGTTCTTCAATACACCTCCCCCTTAAAATAACGTTATGAACATCCCCAGAAAGAAAACACAGAGGGAATAGCTTATTTATTAATTAGAAATATTTTATATTCTTTATTATTAAACTAAAGGGCCATACTAACTAACCTAAATATATTTGATGGTGGCAATAGAAAGCAGGTGAACGAAATAGAAAATCTTACATGTTGTTTATTTATAAACAAAATATATATACAATGATACAATGTATATACAATGATACAATGTGTAACATAACATCAAATACAGTACGCAATAAAAACAACAAACACATTTGTAAATACCAGACGCAATCCTTCTGCCTAATGTCTTGCACCTCTGCCTAGGTGTTACCTGATGGGACGCCTGTACTGACGTAACTGGACTGCCGGACGTAGTGACAGCTGAGTCGCTTAATACTCATGGTGCCAAAGGCTCTCTTCCTTCAGTGCCAACTTATCACTATGCAGTGAACCTACTTACCACCACCAGCACTGCACAAACCCCCAAAGGGACAAGACCCAGATGGGACAGACGGACAGAATCAAAAGAAAAAAAACCGTGAAGGAGGAAGGGCCAGAAGAGAAAGAGGACTCACGTCCTGTGAAACTGGAAGAAGACACTTCCTTCCTCCTACCTTCTCCTCCAGGAATTTTAATCTGCCTAAAGTCAACTAAATTTACTAAACTGCAGGATTTGGAAAATGTGGATGTTACCCATAGCAACCAATCAGATTCAAGCTCTCAGTTTCATTTTGCATACTGGAGAATGTGCACTTGAATCTGATTGGTTGCCATGGGAAATATTTCTACTCTGTTGTGTATACTGTAAATTGAAGCTTTGAAAAATGTGACAAATTGGGGCACTATGAAAATGCACAATATGAATGCACTAAAAGAATATGACCAGTCTCCTGGTCTTAAACATACTGTGTGGCTGGTGATATGTTTTGATGTGCTATTTACGACTGTGTTCAGGCTCTGAATGGGGTGCACTTGTTTGTGCATGCATTTACTGTAAATTGCCTTCTCCCCTTTCCTCCTATAACAAAACCTTTAGAAGAAAGTGGCGCAGCTCAAGTTGTGTTCAGGGCTGAATCAGGTGCTATTTCACACTGTGATATGATGATATGATATGGTTCACCCACATTTGAAATCAGTTGATTTAAATTGTTCCATGTATACTTTAAATGTTCTGCAGTGAAAAAGATAATTTTTAGAATTGGTTTACCTAATCAAGCTATCAAGCCACATCAAAACCAGAATATGCTATAGTACATGTTTTCCACACATACCGGCAACAAACAATGGCAAATTGGTTTGAAATTGGGACTCCAGACTTCACCTCTGTGGGACTATATGTATCCGGATGTCCAGTGAAACTCAAGTGATAACAGTGATAACAATATCAATATCAAATATAGTTTCAACAGGAATTTTGCTAGTGTTGTTCAAAAGAAAGGATGGATGTAAATGGAAGAATAATTAAGGAGCTTTTCTGATACATTTAAAAAAATACGCAATTTTTACAAATTCAGGTACAGGTAAAGCTCTCACCTGAATTATATCTGTCAAAAAACATATAGCAAATGGAGTTTTTTCCATAAGAAAAAAAATCCCCACATTCCTAAGGAAATAAAATATCTTCGGTATTCCCAAACACATAATTTACACATAGGTGACTGATAACTGTGCACATTAATTTGCAATTAAAATACTTTTGCACTGTTATATTACAGCCAATATGGTATAGATACATGTATAAAGCATCTGCACTACAGTAAAACATTGTACATCCAGTTAAACATGTATGGCTTGATTCTAATGCTCTGCTTCTGACCTTCCTGGTGTGCTCAACTCATATCATGTTCTGTTTAATTGACAGCATTGTTACTCTTCAGTTGTTTCTGTATTTAGCGCAGGCACTTGCTAGATCTTGACATTGCCCTTGCTTGCTTCATTATTCTAGGGTGCTATCATTCTTGTTTTGCACTTGATGTAAAAGCCAGGAGAAGAACTACGAAGAGCACAATGTGAAAGAAAACAGAAATATTCTAATCATGCAATTTACAGCCCATGCTTTCAAATGCAAATGTTTATCATTTTGGATTATTTACAATCTATACATAAAGCACCCAATGCTGAGATGAGAGTAAAGCTATGAAACGTTACATTAGCACCTTACCCAAAGATGATTCACTGTATGAGTGAGATCTTAGTGCTGCAAGTGGTTAAAACCACCATTTATTTGGTATTTGTTATGGCAGTTTGTAAACCACCATTTTCACTTTAACCTGGTTTGTAAACCTGTTGTTCAACCCTGGTGGATATAAAGCGATTGTAGTGGAGGTTTTGTTAAGATTGCACATCTCTACTGGAAAAAGTAGCAAACTAAAATCTCTAGTTCTATATCCAATATATAGTACATTCTAAACCCTCTATGTAAACAACTTAAGCTGGATACACACGAAGCGATTTGTCGTTGCGATGTAGCGGTTTTTCGATCGTAAACGATTTATCATACCTGTGTGTTCGGCCTTATGCACTAATTTTCGCACCTGAGATCGTTTGAAAATGTGATCGTAACGACAGTTTTATCTTACTGCAGGTAGAATTTACAATCGTGTAAAGAGTGCTAAATCGTGACATGTGTATCGGCTAACGATAGGTCGGTGCTGTGGTGTATGTGTATGTATCGATGTAGTGGTGTCGCACGATCGTTAGAAAAAGGAAAATCGCTCCGTATTTACGCTTTAGGGCGCTACATTTTTTCCACATGTCAGATCGTTCTCAAATATGCAAATTTTCAGATTGGACGACAAATCGCTTCGTGTGTACCCAGCTTTACTAATGAATAAAAGATAAAAAAACTTACCATCTATACGTCAAGGTGCATGATGTATAACCTTCAGGTGCTAATGATAGCTACAGTATACATAGGGAATCTACTTATATGTTCTGACAGGGTGAGACCGTATATGTGTGTGTGTGTTGAGAAGTAACGTTTCCTAAATCAACTCTATATTGCAATGTATATTTAAGGGATTACAATTGTTTTTCTATAGTAAAGCCAGACAGTATTTTACCTGGCTAAGACAAAACCTAAAAAAAATTACATGCAAGTTTACCCCTTACATGCAGTCTTGACTTATATGCGCTACTTTATATGATAATGTGTTGTTTATGAGGTCAGATATCATTTTGTACAATTTGTGTATCTTTGTGATATTAACTTCCCTAGAAATCAGTAAGTCGATCAATATGATTGACTGATATGTATTTGCTACAAAAGGTCAAGTGATTGTGTAATTGTCACTCTAAAAACCTGCTTGAACAACAAAAGCTCTTTTCTTTTGTTTGTGAAATATTGAGCCCCTGTTTGCCGAACACAGTTAAAATGCAGTGATGATAAGCATTCATTTAAACCCATGAGGAAAGAGCAGACATTGCACAATCACCACATGATGGACACATTTACTGCATCTCATGCTGCATTTAATGTCCCAGTAATATCAAAATAATAGTAGACCGAATCCTTATTTCATAGTTCCCACTTATTTGTGTTGCACACACTGTTCTGCCCTCATTCATTTTGCATATGCATATGCTTCTGTGCTACCTGATGACAGCATATTATGTCCTATCCAGACATAAGAAGAATTACATTTCAGACAGAGGACCTGCTCCAGTATCTGTGTGAGCTTCTCCTGCATGTAGACCTGTTCCCTTGCTGAAGTGAGGGAGTTCAATCCCCTTTTCCTTCCTAACGTGTACAAACCATCAGGTTAGTTATCAAGCCTATCCCCATCTACAGTGCTGGTCCACTGTCAGTAAACACCCGCACAAAGCATAACCACCATTCCCAGTGTACTCTGAACGAGTGACGTTGTGACGTCACGCAACGTTAAAAACATTGAGGAGGGTGGCGGTGAAGTAGAAATAATGCTGTCCGCCCTCCTGAGCTTTAATGAAAATCTTTTTTTCGACAATTTTTTATTATTCTTTTTTAATTACCGCCCTGCTGCCACCTCGTCTGCCCGGCCCTGACTGTGATGTACCCTGCATTTGTGTATGGTTCTATGGGAGAATGTAATATATTTGTGAAACTAGCTTGTTCTTGGTTATACAGTGTACATATGCAAATAAACTATTAGCTTTGGGCACCTACAATTTTAAAGGTTTATCAAACATGTTCCTTGCTTTTTCAGGTATTTGTGTATCATTTGAGTTTTTGCCTCATTTACAATGCATTTTACCCATCACAAAACGTGAAAATGTAGATTGAAAAACAAAGGCCAGCTCTGAACCGGAATTCCTCAACTGTGCGGAAATCAATGTCTGTTTGTCTATCTTACCATGCACACAAGTTTGAAGTTGTGCCATAAACTTGGTAGTATCGATGAGCGTATCTCCTGTGGTTGTTCATAAGAAATTCACATGTTGGTGTAATAATTCTCTTATTTCCATTTAACAAATTCTTGTTAAAGAGTAACCTAATCAGTAAAATCAATTCTAAAATGTTTCTGAATCACTTTAAAGTTTTTGTTGGTTTACCATAACAAATATAATGTCACTGACATTTTCATCACCTGTATCAAGGTTTTCTAAGGTTGTTATATGCATTTCAGTAATATTTGTTTAGATTTTATTTGTGACTTAAACTTGTAAAAATATCATAACTGAGGAAAGAAAAGTTACCATTCTCCAGCCTCTCCAACAGTACATCCACCGCTAAGTGCACCATGCGGATTAGACCGCCAAACGCATCAGTGGTGATTGATTGGACCACTGACTTCTACTGTATATCTCCATCCTGTCTCTCCACTTCTTGTCCACAGTTAATATTAGACACCTTTACCCAGGTTATTCATTCATCACATCTGGACACCTTGGACCCCTTCCATCGGTGGCCATTTACAAACAGTCATTTATAATCACTGGTTTTGGGGGACCCATATAGTCCCCAAAATGGCTGGCGATTTTAAATTGCTTATTACTGCTTCTTAGTAAAATTACCCCTTAGTGAC
This sequence comes from Platyplectrum ornatum, assembly GCA_016617825.1. Classification (NCBI taxonomy): domain Eukaryota; kingdom Metazoa; phylum Chordata; class Amphibia; order Anura; family Limnodynastidae; genus Platyplectrum; species Platyplectrum ornatum. The sequence goes on along the minus strand of JABWIB010001375.1, from coordinate 20,312 downwards.
AGGATCTGTACATTAACTTCTCACATTAAAAGACAATAATTATACATCCAAATTAAATATGTATAGTCTCTGTATATAAAAACACTTGTAAATCTTACAGTTCTTACAGATTAAATCTAACATGTTTTATATAATTATTATATATATTCATTATATTAGTATTAGTATAGTATTAGTATATATTATATAAGTATTTTCTCATTTTGAATCTTCCTCTGTCTAATTTTCGCACTACTGTTGATTTATTACTGGTACAATCATCTGTCTGCATCCTTAAGGGAGAGTGATTGGTTTCTGCTGTTAGGAGTTCTGGTATTTGCTGTGCTTGGCCTGCAATAATAAGGGATTGTGGACCATTGCATAACTGAAACAGTGAATTGACATTTAAATACAAGCAATCGTAAAATGTTCCCTTACTAAGGCTGGATTCTTTAGGTTCAGTTTAAGATGCTATAGATTTTTTTAATTTTTAAATTATTAAATTATGAAATATGTTAAGAAAATAAAGTTAATAAAACAAATACATGGTACATATATTTTTTTTTTTTAGTTTTTTTTAGTTTTTTTTAAGGCATCCAATTATGGTAATTAATATAACTTTCTATCTAGAATAAAATGATTACACTTTCCAAATTTACATATATATCATGTAAAAAAATGTTTTTATGATGAATGTACCTGCTTTACATAAACTTTAGTAAACTGTACAGAAGAAATTCTCAATTAAGAGACAATCCCATCTGTTTGTTAACATCTCATTTGAGGCTACATCATTGATAATAGCACAGTGCTTGCTTCATTGAACTGGATACTAGCACAGAACTTCCCTGAGGGTTTTCCACTTGGAGAAAAAGTATGGACACTTTCTTTGCTTAAGCATTTAGTATAGAAGTCTTAAGGGTCACACTGAATGGGCAAAAATATATTTTAATTGAGTTGTCCTTAGGGCACAAATTCAGTGAAAATGCAAGTAGATTTAGGTATTTAACCTTCTTGGAAGGTTAAGCCACAAACTTTACAGAGAAAAATCGCTTTAACTGTACTGCAATTGTTTTGGTATCACTAGCTTTTGGATCAATGATTAGTATTGTTCTGTCACATTATTATTTTCTTTAAAATGTAATTAGTATCAGCCCTTATGTGGGAATGTGGTTTAGCTGTAAGCAACAGATATGAGGCATCCTGATTAATTTCTCTTTTGCTTTATTGCTCAATATAATGTAATATACTTACTAAAGTTGGCCATAGCATCAAATGACTCATACACATAGTTAATAATTTCATTTTATGGCCATTTTAAATGTAAAACATGAGATACTTCTGCACTGACTGTTCAAAGTCAACATTTAGAAATATTTCCATTTTTCACTGACGGTATGAAAAGTTGCATTAAATGATGATATGATTTTAGCAAGTCTACAATTAAGATATTAGGCGTAATAGGTACACTGTACTACCAATTACCAATTCAATTATGTTGCAATAATGTATTAGAGGCTATGGACCTGATTCAGAGTTTTCGCGTGTACATAAGGAATGCGCATGTGTATCGCAATATACGCACTATTCTGATTAGCGTTTATCAGCAGTTTTTAACAACTGTGAATCGAACGGAAGTGCGTGCTTTTGAGGCGTGCAATACATGTAAACAATTGTAAACAACGTTTGCATACCAAGTCTCCAGCAACATCGTTATAATCTGTGTGTCTTTTTTGGTTTTTATATAAAAAGAAAAATTTCAGTTTTAACTTACTACTGTAAGTAATACAAGGACTTGCAGTGAAACGCTACACACAAGGCCAAGTAAATGCATGGAGCGGATTATAAAGCCTTATAACACCTGTGCGAAAACAACAGTAGGACTTGCGCCATGGTCTGGGGTGGTGCAAAAAAATGATACCGAATTAAAATCCCACATCAATTCAACATTTACTGAATTCTCTCCCATGTCTTGTGCGATCTTCCCTTAACCCCTTCCCGACCGCTGACGTATATATACGTCATGGTCGGCATGTACTTGCCGACCG
>JABWIB010001374.1:52762-63742 GCA_016617825.1 Platyplectrum ornatum | reverse complement strand
GTGGCTCTTCTTTGCACTTTCTCTAATGTATTAATGTCCTTCTGGAGATATGACCAGAACTGAACACAGTATTCTAGATGAGGCCGCACCAATGACCTATAGAGAGGCATCACTACTTCCCTCTTTCTGCTACTAATTCCTCTCCCTATGCAACCAAGTATCTGACTCGCCTTTCTCATAGCTTTGTTACATTGCCCAGCTACCTTTAAGTCACATATATATATAGCACACACATGGTTTTGAGAAAGAGAACATTGACACGAGATGCGTTTCCTCTTTAGCTCAGACAGTTCAGATTAGGTAATGAGATCTCATGTGGGTCTTTCGGTATCTAGAACATATTGGGGTTTTCCCGGAACAGGGGGAAGTGTTAAACTTCACGTCTATAAATACGCTTTTTTTACTAACACAGGATTTTTGAAGATCATTAATATTCACACAATAGGCCAGATAATTAGATCACGTCTACAACATGCTTAGTAGTGTGATACATTGTGTTCATTGTATATAACAAGCACCGGGACACAAGGAACTTGATCACTAAACCACACAACATCTATCACCTATATAAACCAGAGGTCAAAAAGGTAAAGAGATCACTCATCACGAATGAGAAGGACAAATACTTTGTTTAAATAGAATTTATTCTTCTGGATGTCACCGCCATATAACAAGTCACATGTATCAGATGGATCCTACAAGCTCCATAGTTAGAAATCGGAGAAGTCTTCTGCTCTCCAGAAGTCCACTGAGTTCCCCACGCACGCTCCACAGTGGTCATTCATGAGCTCCGAAACCTTCAGGGTAAGTACTCCTGTAGAACTGAGCGAGATCTCCATCTGATCCAGAAGACCAATGGTGACCATGGCCGTCGACCTGGAGAGGTACATGTCTGTAGCCACAGCGAGAGGTAATGCCACCGGCTTGCCATTCACCTGTTGACATGGAGGAAAATGGTCATGTTATAACAATGGATGGTCATATGGTCATAGCAAGGTGAAGTCAATGTCTAGGGTTATTAAAGTAATCGGTTGAGATAACGTTACAAGCAATATATGGTATGCGAGTCAGAGTTCCGGTATGGCCGGAACTGGAACACTATTTGTATAGGTCTGGTTTTTGAACATACAGCTACGGAGAGGTTTCTAAATGTATGTAGGGTTTTAGCTGTGTTGAATATAACTATGGGAGCTAAAGACTTACTCACCAAAACCTTAAGGCTCGAAAAAACCATGATGTAGATTCCCTCGAAGAACACGTAGAGTTTAGATGTTGACGGTGTCTGTAGACTCAGGACAATCCTCAGCCATTGTGGAGCCAAGTAATCGCACGGCCTCACTAGGTCGTACGCGCCATTCCTTACCAGACTGGTGAAGCCGGCGTACGTGGTGATGCTTCCATTGCTTACAGTGCAGACAAGACACTTTGGTCGGGACTCTACACTTGACCCACAGTGGAGGAAATTGGGTTGTATTGGAGCAGTATTTGCCACCTGGATGTTAAACTTAAACAAAACTAGGATTAGTTCACAGGGGAAAGAGTCACCAAGTCACCCAGGTTGTAGGCCAACGTGTCCATTAGGGTTTTACCTGGTTGCAGATGTCATTGGAGACACAGAATTGTCCTTCCCACAACCGCCCCTCCGTACATTTACAACCTTCTGTACAGACACCAGCGCATGACTCCGCCATACAGTTACTGCACTGTACAGTGCAAAGTTCATAAGTGGCTCCTGGAGGACATCTGAAAGCTAGATGACAAAAAACCCAATATTGAGGTCTATGGTTAAACTCTAGCCACGGCTGTGATTACATAGAGACTGTTTCATACTTACGGCAGAAGCTTTCGTTTCTCCAAGGCTCAATAGAAATACCCTTTGATTGACACCAGACCACATACTCTTGAAGATCTTCACATATTTTCGGGTGACCTGCATTAAACTCGCACAGATGACTCTGGCATATCTCATAGTAGATATCAGGGCTGATGGCATTGTGGCAGCTCTTAAACGGACTCTCCTCTCCCAACAACAGACTGCAACCATTGACCATCCTGCTTCCGTTACAGCCGGTCTTCTCAGTCGATCTATTAAAGCAATGGTAAGACCCACGGTACAGGTGACTAGAAGCCTCCAAGTAATTAATAGAGATATTCTGATAGGCACATAAGCCACATAGGTTTTCATGGTAAGCGGAAGGAAGTTGGATCACCAAGGGTCCTTCTTGATGCCATTTTACAACCAGTCCAAAGTCTGTCTCCAGGATTAACCAAGAACCCTCATGCTTCAAATTGATTGAGGAATCAACCAAGTAGTTTGATACATTCACCAATATGTTATTAACCTGAGAAGACAAGACATAACTTGACTAAGAAAAGTGTATATATGTAATGCCAAGAGTTAAATGGTGCCACAAAGCAAACCATGTGATATAGGTAGGAATCAAGTTCTACAAAGTTTTGTTCTTGATCCAAACTTTATTACTGAAACTTCCCAATAGGGTATAAGATGTTGAACACACTAGAAACTTCTATGGACCTTAATTTACCAAAGGGTGACAAAAACGGGAACACTGGCGACCAAGGCCAAATACAATGTTCCATATCAAGATAGCCAGCTCACCCAAGGCTCTTGTTCCCAGCTCCACTGCATCTCATAGTGCTCGCCATACATTTCCACGTCAAGGTTGGGGACAGTCCCGTTTCCACGGGTTTTCAGGTTTATAGCAACAGAAGAGAAGACATGTGCACCAGAATTATCGCATAGCTTTACCAAGACCAAGCTGCAATCTTTAGAAAGCAGTTGTAGAAGCATGCCATCAAAGTCGACCTGGTCTTTTCCAACTAGGCAGTTACAAGTTGATTCTGGTGAAGACAGACATTTTTGTTGATCGGGTGTCACAAGGCATCCTGTAACTTCCGGATTAATAGTGTAGATGGAAGGAGCAACCGTTGTATAGACTGGAGAGGTAGAATCATTTGCTGTATGAAGAGAGATGAAAATAGGTTTAGTCATGTATAAATTCCAAATGCTCCAACAGAATAGTAGACACCATGACTGGACCACAGCTTGAGGTATGACCTAAGGCACAGCTATGCATAAATACCAAACACATTGGGTGGAGAAACATAAAAAGTTCTAATAGACTTCAAACAAGGAAATTACTCACAGCAAACGACCTCGCTGTCCCATGAATAGACTGTTCCTCCAGCTTTTTGACACTCACTGGCATAAGTCTGAATGGCCCCACAGACAGACTGTTTATCAACACCATTATAGCAGTCACCGTAAAACGATCGCGTAGAAAGGAGAGCATGACAGTCTCGGAAAGGTCCCTGGGATTGTAAGATAATGTCACAATACTTTGTATTATCGGAGTGATCCCATTCATTGTGAAACCTCTCAGAGCCGTCACCACAAGGTTCGTTTGCTGGAAAGGAGTAGATGTCAACCGGACTCAAATTCCTAAAGCCGTCGCTGGCGTTTCTGTAAGCACCGCCACAGAAGCCACAAACGTTGCCATCATAGCTCCTGTTCAGTATTGTAAGGGTTATGAAAGAGTCAAGGTTCAACGAGAGACCAAAATCAGTGACTAGGTTAATGGACACATTTTTGTGAACCAGGACTTTGTTGTTTACATTGACTGGAAAGTTTTTGTTTTCACCATCAACCTAGAAGAGAAATAAAAAGTTAGTAAACCTTCTAGAAACTTCTCTGTATGTTCTACAATTTGCTTGGTTCCACCTTGTGACCACTGTAGTAATATTTGGTGTATGTCGCGTTATCTAATTAATGGAGCCTAGAAGGTCACAGGTCGCCAAATCTGAAGTAAAAGGAAGTGATCTTACCTTTACCCCCTCAGCTTTCCAGGATAAAACCATTGTATGTCCATATACCTTGAAGACCACATTTTCAAATTCTGATTGATTTCTATTGACAAGAGGCTTTCTCAACAAGATCTCAAAGTCAGTCAAGTTGGTGGAGGCACACGCCTGTGCCATTACGTAGAAGCAGTCCTCATTTGTATCGGTGCGACTATGAGAAGAATAGTCATTCATGGTAGACACCCAACACGAAGACACATTCTGTGCATAGCAGCCTCTTCTTCCCTGGACCACCAGACACTCCTCTGAAGGGTGACAAGCACTAGGCTTGCAGATGACCTCTCCACGCACGCATGAACACAGGTTCTGGCACTGGTCATCGTAGAATAAGTCATCTTGATTCCAGTATTGGCCGTCAGCATAACACCCACACTCCTCGGGAAGTACACAGTTGTTACCACTTAGGATGTAGCCTGGATCACACAAACAACCTTCTCGGCAAGGCAGATCACAAGAAAAGGGCAAGGTGCCATGGCAGGCGGGCGGGCAACTGGGACCACACAGAGTGTAATGGGAGTCTGAGGGACATCGATAATCTGGAGAAAGAGCAACAGATACTAAAGCAAAGTGTATAATTAAAATAATTACATTACATAAAGACGAAGGCCTAAATGTACTAAGCAGGGAGATTGAAAAGTGGGGATGTTGCCCACAGCAACCAATCAGATTCAAAATGTTTCCACAAAAATATTTTATACTCTCATGGACATGTGTCACGGAGGATAAAGCCCTTAGTAGACTATTCACTTCATTGATTACCATTACTCACCACAAAGCTGTTTTGTTCTCCAGGGATAGACTATGGCGTTGGCCTCCTGGCATGCAGCAGTGTAGCTAGAAAGCATCTTACACACCATCCACTTCCAATTATGGTTGCACAAGTCATTGAGACATGCCTGGAAATACGGTTCATAGTTAACCTTGTGGTGGCACTCCCTAAAGGGTCCTAGGAAATCCTTCACAATGCCACACATATTCTCCGACCCATAGGATGAATATTCATCCATAGAACAGCTGGAACAGTTTCCCCGACAATAGTTGCACGAAGGATCTGAAGGAACAGGGTTGGGCGAGGAGACGCACAAGCCACAGACGGCACCTAGTAAGGAGACGGGAACCCCGACCACAATATTTCCCATGCTGTTAAAAGTAACCAGCAGACCCATCTCTGACTGCAAGATTACGGCATCCAGACCACTTCGAAAGATCTGCAACTTCTGATCCACGATATAAGGAGTCTGAACGAAGATGCCGTCAACCTAATAAGACAATACAATAGAACACTAAGAAATAGGGAGCAAAACTTCAATTGTATCCCATTGGTCAAACCTTTACCTGCCAGGGACACACACTTATCTATATAATGTTAAGCTGCCCATCCACTTAAACTAGTTTTGTGGATTTGGGCTCCTGCGGCACTTGCTCTGCTTCCTTTCTGGCTAGAGGTGCCACCAAGCATCAAGAACTTAATCTCTCGTCTGGGAGGGGAAATATCGGGGAAGCAGCTGAGACTCGATTGTAGAGTAAGTCTGATATATTTTTAGTGAATGGTGCCGAAGACAATACCCCCCCCCCCAGGTAAAAATCGCCCTGTTTATCAGGACCAATATCCACTAGAACAATATCGTTCTCCAGCTTAATAGACAAAATTAGCCTCAATTTACAGTTCACTTACCTGAACGTCTCTGTATGTCTGGGCCAAGATAATGGTTCTACCATAAATGGTTATATTAATAGCTCTCGTATAAACGACCCCTTCTTCTTGCTCTTTTATTAAGTGAACTTCAAAGTTCTCCAACGCCTGGCCTGGCGAACAAATGCCAATCACTTTGGATTCACAGTAACCTTCGATAGTGTAATCTTTATCATCAAACGGCACATAGTGGGTTTCTCCATACATTTTGCACGATAGATAAGGCAAAACCCGGCATGACCACCATCCACCAATCAGTTCACATTTACTGCCTAGATAACATTCATGGGTTTGATTGCACTCCACTTTTGATTTAGAGCAACGACACTGGGTGCGACAATCTGGACCAAGGAATTCTATTCCTGCAGGATAGTAGCTACCATTCCAATGGCAGCCACATTCTTCTTCTGTGGGAACACAGTTGTCCCTGTCGAGTGTATAGCCATCATCGCACACACAACCCTCGTAGCAGAAGTCTGCGCTACAGTTAGAGGTTCGGGTATCCGGACATGTTAATGGACAAGCAGGACAACTTTCATAGTGGCTATGAGAAGTACACTGAAGCTCTGCAAGGCACACAAAAAAAAAAAAAAAAAATTAAAATTAAAAGGATGTTACAAGACGTTCTATACTGTATCTTCACTAATTAGAGCATTAGGCCAACACAATAACTTACCACAGCCACTAACATTTCTCCAGCCCATCATGTCAACTCCTTCAATTCCACATGCCAGTGCATAGGCTTCCAGAAGAGAGCAAGATTCACCCCGATTACAGATTTCAAACTCACAACTTTCAACAAAAGGTTTTGGATCCAGTATCGAGTGGCATGCTTGAAACGGGCCGGATTCCATCATCAGCCGGCAAGGCGGAACCACAGAAACAGACTTTTTTCTCTCACAGGATGTATTATGGACGTCATGAGAAATACAGGTTTCTTCTGTTTCGAGTTGTCCAAATAGATTGACAGTCAAATTCAATAACTGATTGGGACTCTGCTCCACACAGATTCCAGAGAGGACTTCATAATAGGTACCAGGAACTTTAATATGGAGAATACCATGGTCACCTATTAACAGACGGAGCCCAAAAGAGGTATTTATGAGTGTGGACGAGACATGGCGCGTTATGTTCAGTCTTCCGTTTTGGAGAATGATTGGGGTATACTTCTGCTCTCCGTTCACCTAAAAAGGACAAAAACAGGATATGAAATTAAACAATGACAACATATTAAAAGACTTTTCTAGAAAGTCTTAAAAACATATCCAGCACTCTTCTGAGCCTTGGAATTTTACAGAACTGTCATAATTGGATAGGAAAATATTTTGTACAATTTTACCAAAATTTTAATATTTTTGAAGACCTTGCTTTTCCACTTACAAGAACACCTCCAGCATCTACAGAGGTTAGCTCCAGCGTTAGCCCAAACACTTTTATCTTCACTGTGAAGTGTATGTTGGGCAGGATTTCCACACTGAACGGGAGTAAATCAGAGTCATCTCCTTGGGAAGCCATTAGAGTACTTGAACAGATGCCAGACCTAAACTTATGGGTGCCATAGATGGTCCTGAAGTGTGTCCTTCCCCAGGCCATGCAAGTCTTTGGTTCATATGTAACGCAAGGTTTGTTCTCTAGTGCTTGGCAAAAAGAGGCATTCATACATTCAAAGCCACAGATGCGATATACTGGAATGGAAAACAGAACAGATTAAAAAGAATGAAAGTGGTTCAAATGTATGTCTAATGCAGAATGGTACAACCACATGTGGTGGCAATTTCTAACTTACCTCTATCCAAGCATATGCCAGAAACTGCATAGGAGTTCATCTTGGCCACTCCTATGGTGGCCAAACCAAAATCGTGCCCAATGTTAGATATGTAATAGTAGCCATTTCTCATATCCAGAGGCAATATTGCAGAGACCAGATCAGTCCCTTCAATACGGTCCCATTCTAGCCGAGGAAGCGGCTGGTGATTAAGCTTTAGCCAATCCCGATCGTCTGCAAAGTCAATCAGTACTACCAAGTTACTAAACCCAGGCACAGAGACAATAGAGTAGGTAACACAAGCCTTTTCTAGAGGCGGAAGGTTAAAAAGGAAGCCATCGAAGTTGATGGAATTGTATATCCCTCCACCAGCATAGAGTAAAACCATGATGCGCCCAGAGCTTGAAAGGAGAAGGAACTTGGAGCTGCTCTCCAACACTACCGGCTCTCCAGGAACCACAGTCACATTTGCCAGACTATTGTCACTCATTACATCTACTGTAGTCTGGGTAGATGCAAAAATATAGAATTTTTGGGTGAGATTCACATAAAAAAGCATTGGAGCCACAAAGTTTGAACCCCAGACATTGACCGGAGGAAGCTGCACACAGATATGGTTGCACTTCCCACTTATTTCGGCACAACTATGTCCTGAAAACACGGCTATAGGCTCCCCAGACAAGACATGACTGCCAGACAAGGTTTCATTCGTCTGAAGTTGAACCGATTCCCAGGGAGCAAGATCTAAGCCAAGGTGCTGACCGGATAAGTAGGTGGTGCCTTCAAATTCAATGAATCCTTTTAACAAGATCAACACGTGGTTAGGTTTGGGGCCATTGACTATTGCCATCTGTCCAAAGGTCCCGTCAGGCCCATAGTCTGGAGTCATTATGTAGTATTCCACCCCCCAGTCCATTAGTGGAGACACAACCATTACGCTGGTCGTGTAAGGCCTCTTGTTGGTTGCCACCACAGATATAGGCTTGTTTGAGGTCACGCGTACGGTCATGTTTGATCTGCTTGAATGTAAAAGTTCAGCCTTCTTCGAAAATAAGAGTGTTCCAGGTCTCCGAGGAGTTAAAGACACAGTCTTGTTATAATTTTTATTGGGTAGTTCAACATATACCTCAGTGTCTGGAAAGAACGCAGTGAGGACCAATTCCAGATGCGGTTTACCGAGACCGGGCAGAAAGTTCTGCATAAATACAACAGCAAACTCAGTGCCTGGCTGCTGACACAGAACAATGCCTAAACAGGGAAAAACCAAAAACAGGTTATTTAGAACGGTAATCGTGCAAGTTCAACTACACAAAAAGGTAAGGAAGGAACTTTTTGGAAAAGTGGGGATGTTTCCCATAGCAACCAAATAGATTCAAGGGGGTATATTTACCAAGCGATGAGATTGCAGTGAGATCGGAAAGTGGGGATGTTTCCCACGGCAACCAGATTCAAGTTCACGTTCTCCAGAGTAAAATTAAACAGAGAGCTAGAATCTGATTGGTTGCTATGGGCAACATCCCCACTTTCCATTCTCACTGCTTAGTAAATATACCCCCAGCTCTCCATTTCATCTTACATAATGGACAATGAGAGCTTGAATAATTCAGCAAGACTCTCTTCCCCATTAATATGCCACCGTATGGTGCCAAAATGCAAATATGCACCAGGACCCACAATCTGTCCTCACTGTTATATAGGCCTTTTCCATCTCTGGTCATTTACATAGAGGGAAATACAACTGCAGCTCAGTGAAAATGGAACTATTCAGCGCTCTTATAATAAGGAACCATCCACAGCCCCCACAATGCTCACAAATGGTTTAAAGATTCAAAATGAAAATTTTTGTAAAGTGCATTTCAAAACCAACATTAATCAAATGAAAACAGTAACTAAATCCACTGACCGCTTAGTAAGACCCAGGAACACAAACACAGTTTGACATCCATTTCTGCAACCAAAAGAAAAAAAAAAGTCACTTTAACAAATGTTGTTAATACATTATACACGTCAGGGGGAAAACATGCAACTCCAGACTTAAAAGGACAAAGTCAAAAAGTTTCAGTAATACCCCATTCACACAGAGGGCTATCACCCAGGTAATTCAGCCAACTACCCGGGTAGACTGCTCAGTGTGAACGGCACTAAAATTACTAGTAACTACCCTGGTTCAGTGTAAACGGTGTTGACCAGGGTAGTTTGTGAATTACCAGGGTAGTTCATCATTGTGTGCAAGGTAATTCAGATCCACAGCTAAGAACCCTGCTCGTTAAAAAAAGATTTACCAGGGTAGTCTGTGTGAACGGGGTACAAGTGTATAAATGACCCTGGTCGCTTGAGATAAGAGTGACCATGGTGGGACAGTGAGGGTAGATGTTAAAATTTCCTACTTTTATGCCAAATTCTGGGTTATGGGTTAATATCTGCTTAAGAGGAAAAAGGATATAAACATTAAAACCTTATGGCTCACCAGGCATTGTTGAACCACAAGTCTCAGCATATTCAGACATTATAGGCACAGGTGATAGGCTACAGTGCTTGTTGGTTATAATACATTTACAACAGAGTATTAATTAAGGGAGAACCCAATTACCTCTAGTTATGAGTCTACCACTAATCATCATTTTAAAGGNATTACTGAAACAAAGCAGCAAAATCTGCATAAAACCACTAAAATGCAGATAGACAAAACTACTCCAATACACTGCACTCAGCACACAGGAACACTGTATAGATCCTGACAGAAGAAGCTCTATCCATGAAGGGGGGTTATAACAATAGAAGGAACACACAACCTAAAAAGACATAAAAGCATATAATAAACCACCACAACTTACCTTAATGTAAAAGTGTCCACATATTAAACCAGTCACACCAACAAGACCCCCCTCTCAACCAAACTAACAGCACAGACATGTGAGTAACAGCTAACACAGGCCCAGCTCAGCCTAATAAACCATCTGCAATCAATGAGCATTAACCCATTAAATTCCAGACACAGAGAGTTCTTCAAAACCAAGTCCATTAGACAGGTCACAGCAGTAAGACATTTCCCCTGAGAGCTAATCCAACAGCAATAACATCCATTACAGAGTTTCCAATTTTATAGTATTTTTATTCTTATTATTTATCATTTATTATAACTTGTGTTATTAATACCCAGTTCACGTTGCCCACACGGTTTTAAAAAAGGCATTACCTTCTGATGGGACCCCTTTCACACTGCTCCATGGATCTTCCTTCACTGTCCTGAAGAAGTTTTTATTTTTACTTTTTTTTTATAAAAATAGTTACATCTTTTTCTTTATTTTTTAATATTAAACTATATAAATACCAGAGTCTGCCTGTTTACACTGCTGAAGACCCAGGTCGGACCCAGCGATATCCCTGCTTTATTCCTGCATTGAAATCCAACAGAGTCAACAGATTTTTCAGATGGACCATTGGGGAACATGACTGCTACTGTAATAGCAGAGGCACCACACTGTCCACTTTCATATCTGTATAATATATATATATATATACAGCACCTGGGGTCATACTGTATTCTGAAGAGGACAGCATATATATATATATATATATATATATATATATATATATATATACAGCACCTGGGGTCATACTGTATTCTGAAGAGGACAGC
>JABWIB010001374.1:23428-36490 GCA_016617825.1 Platyplectrum ornatum | reverse complement strand
GAGAGTTACACCTGGGTAATACCATGATGAGTGTCAGGGGGTGAGAGTTACACCTGGGTAATACCATGATGAGTGTCAGGGGGTGAGAGTTACACGTGGTTAATACCATGAGTGTCAGGGGGGTGAGAGGTAGACCAGGGTAATACCATGATGAGTGTCAGGGGGTGAGAGTGACACCTGGGTAATACCATGATGAGTGTCAGGGGGTGAGAGTGACACCTGGGTAATACCATGATGAGTTTCAGGGGGGTGAGAGTTACACCTGGGTAATAACATATGAGCAGGTTAAGACCACTTTATCCAAATATTGAGTGTCTACTGTAGTCTGAGTTTCTCCTATGTGTATACACATTGTCTCGAGATCTTTTTGTATCCCTATATGTTCTATCTTTTTGTTATGTAGGAGCTGGGAAAGGATTACTATATCTTTACTCCTCCCAATGGCACCTTCAAAGAATTCGCCATCGTTTCTAAAGAGCCTACGGAAGTAACCATCAACCCAACCGGAAAACTGACCTACAAGGGAGTGGCATATGCCCAAGGAAGCCAGCTGAAGTTCAGTCTCACGGCCTACGAGATTGTCCAATTCCAGAGCGAGGACGACTTGAGTGGTTCAAGAGTCCAGACAAGCAAAGCGGTGGCCGTCCTGAGCGGTCACACTTGCACCCAGACCTTCACCAAGTGTAACCACGTCTATGAGCAGCTGCAGCCTGTATTCGTTTGGGGATCCATGTTCTTCATACCCACTGTTTCTTACCAGAGCAACTATGATCTCGTCTACGTAATGGCGGCAACCGAAAACACCCAGCTCACGTATCAAGCTGGGCCATTGAAGGAGAGGAAGCAGATGAGTCCTGGAGATGTCCTGGAGATTGAAGTCACAGCGAGTGCTCCACTCTTCATCAACTCCACAGAAGGGGTTCAAGTCATGTATTACAGTACAGGTGGCTACAAACGCAGCCTGGAATACGATACCAATCTCATCACGGTCCCTGATGTGACCTCGTTCTGCACTTCCTTCCAAGCTACCGGTCCCAAAGGTTTCAGCAATGAAGCCATTGTGGTGGCTGAGACTGCAGCTTTGGGAGAACTAACGGTGAACAAAAACCCTGCAGACGACATCGAGTGGAATGCCATTCCCGGAACAGATTATTCCTGGGGGGAACTCAAACTGATTAATTCGGTGCCCTACCTGTTTGAAAGCCCCAAAGCACCTTTCAGTGTCAGCGTAAATGGCGTCTTTTTCTCCAATTCTTACGGGGAATCGGCTGTGTGTATTAGTGGTGAGTATGTAGAATCATCTCTGATGGGTTGTTTTATAGGTTATCACCGTCACAGACCAGATATCGACTCATAACAAGGAGGCCTTTTCCGAAGACTAGAGACTAGACCCAGACATCTATGCATACTCCACACACATAGGGCTCACAGAGGAGAGAAAATGAACACCCTTACTAAATGAGACCCATGCTTAAATTAAACCGATGACTTAATTAAACTGATGCCTAAACTAAACCGATGACTAAATTAAACTCATGCTTAACTCAAACCAATGACTAAATGAAACCCATTCTTAAACTAAACTGATGACTAATTGAAACCCATATCTAAATTAAACTGATGCCTAAATTAAACCGATGACTAAATGAAACCTAAATGAATTAATGCCTAAATTAACAGGACCCCCTTATGGTAGCAGGTTGCATATTTCCCTCAGCTAAATATGGACCCTGCCCCAGGACCAGAACAGCGTGGCCATCTTGAACCTCTGTTGAGTCACCTGAACTTTCCCATGTTAAATCTAAATCCAGTTCCAAACCCTGAAAGCCGTAACTATATAAAATTCTTTTACCAGGTGAAACAGTTACCTAGAAAATCATTGTGTATTATAAGGTTGTAAAGTAACACGCCTTAAGTGTTAGAAAGAGCAACCGTGTAATACAAAAGGCTAAAAGGCTTTCCCTGAACACATTGCTCAATAGAGAGGTGAAGGGTCACCCAACGGTATGTAAAGTAAAGTAGCATTTTTTTTCATCAATTACATTAACTTATTATTAAAATAGGACATGAAATAGGACATCCCTGCGCGTTTCGACACCTTTTTTTACGTTTGTGCTTCATGGTCGTTTTTTTAGATTCGTTAGTATTTTTATATTTATTTTATATTTCTTTTTATAAGATACATTTTTTTAGGTAATATATAAGTCACCCGACATGCCGCAAAGCCTCCTGACGAAACGCACAGCTTTAAAGAAGGGGCGATGGTTCTTAGTGATTGCTATGCCACAGATAAGACTGTATGGGTTTTATAGCTTCTTCTGATGGTGATGTCAGACTTACCTGTGTGTGTTTACCTGTGTTTATGTGTACCTGGTGCTGAGCTCATCTAAAGATTATATATTTAGTATTATATATTATATAATCTTTAATGGATATCTCATTTCTTTCTGTTTTTCTTACTGAAGGTTCCTCTCGACCCTCGTGTAGTCTTATAAAGTGCAAGAAGAAGGAAGTTTGTAAAATCTCGCACAGTAAAGCTGTATGTGAAGCCAGCTCCGCTGCCACGTGCTGGTCCTGGGGGGACCCTCATTACCATACTTTCGATGGGAAGAATTATGACTTCCAGGGAACGTGTTCATACACTATGGCGAAGACATGCGACCCAGATCTCGACCTTCCTGCCTTCAACATTGAAACCACAAATGAAAACAGAGGATCGTCCCTCAAAGTATCTTACCTTAAGTCAGTCAACATCCAGGTGTATGGTTATAACATCACCGCCGTGAGGTCTGAATTTGGAATACTGAGGGTAAGAGCGATAAATGACGTGATGTCATCCCCTGTACTTCTACATGTGTAACAATTTACAGATACTGTGTATTTTATTTATTTGACAGCGCATTATATTGAATTTCGCCTGGAGACAGAATTGGGGATATATTATTTGTCGTATTATTAGTAGTTGTTGTAACTGATGTTATATTGAACTAGATCCATATCACTGAAGACATTAATTATATAATTATAATAGTTATTATCATTATTGCTATTATTATTAGCAGTAGTAGAAGTTAAGTAATAATAATAATTATAATAATAATAATAACAACAATATATATAATAATAATCATTATTATTATTATTATTATTATTATTATTTAACTACAAACTACAACAATAACTGCTACTGCTACTAATAATAATGATAATAATAATGATAATTATTATTATCATTATTATTATTATTATTATTATTATTATAAGTAGTAGTAGTAGTAGTAGTTATTTTTGTAGTTAAATTATGAATTATTATTATTATTATTTAACTGCAAACTACAACAATAACTGCTACTACAACTACTAATAATAATAATAATGTAGTAATGTAGTAGTTGTAGTTTTTAGTTAAATAATAATAATAATAATAATNATTATTATTAATATTATTATTATTATTATTAGTAGTAGTAGTAGTAGTAGCTGTTGTAATAGTAGTGGTAGTTTGATGGTATTTTATAATTATTTATAATAATGCTAATGCTAATTATAATAATAATAATAATAATACTTATTATTGTTATTATTATTATAAGTAGTAGTAGTTATCGTTGTAGTTAAATTATGAATTATTAATATTATTATTTTTATAATTATAATTTTTATTATTACTAGTAGTAGTAGTAGTAGTACTATTAGTAATAATAGCTGTGGTGGTATTTTTATGATGGTGATGATTCTTCTTACTTCAGATAAATAATCAGCTGACTCAGCTTCCGGTCAGTCTGTTGGATGGACAGCTGGTGATATCCCAGAGTGGAACATCTTTCATCCTGACCACAGATTTTAAACTCAAGATCCTGTATGACTGGAACATTCTGGTGAAAATCACCATCCCCAGCAGCTACTATAACAGTGTTTGCGGCCTGTGCGGCAATTACAATGAAAACCCAAACGATGACCTCAAGAATGGTGGCACGACCTTAAGCCCTATAGAATATGGCAAACTTTGGAAGGTCAGTGGGGCCAGCGGCCCGTTCTGCTGGGACGACTGCCACGGCCCGTGTGGCAGCTGCAGCATTAAAGATAGTATGAAGTATAAAAAAAGTGACTCCTGTGGCATCCTCACCAACAAGGACGGGCCATTCAAAGCGTGCCATGGAAAGATCAGCCCGGACATCTACAGGGAGAACTGCGTTTACGATCTCTGCCTAAATGATGGCTTCAAGCAGATTTTGTGTCAGAATGTGAAAGTGTACAGTGATGCGTGTGCTAGAGAAGGGATACTGGTCGACGAATGGAGGAGTGCGATTGAATGTCGTGAGTAAAATACATACAACACAAGTATTGTCTTCTTCTCTAAGATATGGCTTCACCACATATTATCATACCATGATCAGATCACCACCCCAGCAAATCCCAGGACGCAGACCTTCTACCCCCATTCACATTACAGTGTTGACCTGGGAATTTTCCAAGGTTTTTACTGAAATTCCCAGGTTAACGCCGTTTAGATTGCTAACCGTGTTGACAGTAGTAAAATTCACAGGAGCTGGGATTGGCTATCAGTCATGATTGACGTTCCTTAATCAACTGTTTAGTTTACACCCCAGCTTTAAAAACCTGGGAAGGGACCATTTAGAGTACGCATTTAGAGACGGCCCGGCAATTACTTTTTTGACCCGGATAAAAAAACACCTGGGCATTTCAAAAGGCACCTACTGTATCTTATTACCACCAAAAACTCTGGTTTTTGATGGTAACCTCAATGTGGTATTGCAAGGAAGCATGCTTATTTTACTTTAATACATATTTATTGTCTACATGACACTTTGTTTTCACTTTTCCATTAATCTGTTCCAACTCTATTCACATTTCCCCAACATGTTACCTAAGATCTGATAAGGTTCAGGCCATTATAAAATGGGATACATTGTGCATATAAATTATACAAAATAACGACACATTTTACCCCAACTCATTTGTCTTTATTTTTGTCTCTCAGCCATGGATTGTCCTGCTAACAGCACTTATAACCGGAGCGGAAGCGCATGTCCGGCCACATGCCAAGACCCAGAGGCCCCCTCCAAATGCACCGATCCACCAATAGAAACCTGCGAGTGTATAGAAGGTTTTGTAAAGATTAAAGACAAATGTCAACCAATCGAGAACTGTGGCTGCACTTACCAAGGGCTCAGTCTCTCTCCTGGCGCCTACATTTGGAACGACAATTTCTGTAAGAAGAAATGTGTCTGCAATCCGGTCACTCGCAAAGTTGACTGTACCAACGCTGGTTGCCCCAGCGGTCAACGCTGTTTCGTCAAAGACGGCATACAAGACTGTTATGCGACCTCCACTAGTACATGCACAGCTTCTGGAGACCCGCACTACATCACGTTTGATAACGTCCACTATGATTTTCAGGGAGCTTGCCAGTACCTGCTCTCTGGGCTCTGTAAACCACAAAGCTTTCTCCACGACTTCCAAGTCATTGTGCGGAATGATAATCAAGGAAGCCTTCTTGTCTCCTATAGCACTGCCGTTACATTCAAGATCTTTGAAAAGGAGATCCAAGTCCTCAGAGAAGCTCCCAATGTTGTTTTGGTAAGTTCCTAGTTACCAAAATTGGCAGTTGGTAGTTTTTGTCCTATGAATTTCTAGTGTACTAAAGTTTGAATATCGCCCCAGGAGCCATCATGTGTGGCCCACAGCTTTGTCTTTGTAGTTCATCTTCAATTTGTTTCTGATTTGCTTTAGATGTGTTGTTTAGGCTTCTTACAAAGTTTACAGGTAACGGACTGGATCCTGAATGCCATGCGGAAGTTCCTTGATGAGTGCCAGCGCACTCCAGGTGATACCAGGTGGAATCCCTTGCACACACGGTGGATAATAAATGATTCTGGAGGCAAACTCCAAAGCACAGAAGTGAACAATGTAATATGTAAGATTCCCTTCTGATTGTTAAATGTATTCTTTATTCTTAGGTGAATGGAAAAATTTCGAACCTGCCCCTTTCCTTGAGGCCAGCCCTTGGCAATATTGATATATCTCAGGTCGGAAGGCAATGTATAATACAGACGAACATTGGGATCCGCGTAACATTCGACTGGGAAGCCCGTGTGGCCGTCACCCTTCCATCCACCTATTTTGGATCAGTGTGTGGCCTGTGCGGCAACTATAATAACAAAACAAGCGACGACTTCATTAGCAGAGAGGGCAATCTTCAGTCTAACGTTTCACTTTTTGGTCACAGCTGGAGAGAAGGTGAAAATGCTGATAAATGCAAAATCTCCCCTGTAGTCAATTGCAGCAATCTCCTACCATTGGAAAATAGTCAAAAGAGAAGTCTAAATGAGTGTGGTATGCTGCTGGATCCAAAAGGTCCTTTTAGAAACTGTCACTCCAAAATCGACCCGGCCCCTTACTTCCGGGACTGCGTGTATGATATTTGCATCTACGGTAAAAGACAGGACCTTATTTGCCGATTGCTGACCAGTTACACAGCGTCGTGCCAGGAAGCTGGAGTCGAACTGTACGAGTGGAGATCCCTGGCAGTCTGTCGTAAGTATGACCATGGTTATTTTCAGCATTGGTAAGGGTGACATCGTGGAAATCATGAATCTATGTAGGACTAAGGCATCTGATTGGTACTAGGTACCAGACCCGGAACCTGAGAGATGCTACTAAAGCACCAAACCAAACAAGTCCTATAAATAGACCAACACACGATTTATTTAAACATTTATTTAAAGTGCGTTTAACATTAATTGATTGTGTGGAACCAATAGAAAACCAATCAAAAGTTATATCTATTTCAGTGGGTCCAAACGTTTAGATGGCCAGGCAAATGCTAAATATGAGAATTTGCCGCAACGTTTCACACTTTCTTTCTGGTTGTTTTTCAGCAAATCAATGTCAGCTCAACAGCAGATACAACATATGCGCGACTGGATGCCCGTCCACCTGCCTGTCCCTGACCATGTCCACAGCATGCAATGCATTTTGTAGGGAAGGGTGCGAGTGTGACCCAGGCTTTGTCCGCAGTGGTACCGATTGCGTTCCACTGTCTCAATGTGGTTGCTTTTACAACAATCGATATTACACACCCGGAGATGTCTTCTACCCAGACAATACATGTGAGAAGAAATGTACATGCCATAATGGCGGGACTGTCACCTGTGAGGCCACCTCATGTGGTTACTATGAGGAATGTAGTGTGCTAAATGGGGTACAAAAATGTAACCCGGTGGGCAAATCTACCTGCTCAGCCATTGGCAAAACCAGTTACAACACATTCGATAATTTTGGCTATGACTTCAGTGGAAACTGTTCTTACATACTGGCCCAGACCTGTCTAAGTGCAGAATCCAATTTGACTTCATTCAAGATCCAAATGAGGAACCTTGAAGGAACTTTGACATCTAATAAGAATATTTGGTTGGAGGTCTACAATTACAGCATCGCCATTCTTCAAGAACCCGAAAACAGAATCTTAGTAAGATAGTCTGATTTTTTTTAGTTTTAATATAATTTATTATTGTATGTCATATATCATATGCTTTTTACTGATATCATTTAGAGGAACCAGCTAAAAACTTTCAAAGCAGGTTCCCACCACATCCCTGGCACCTTCTGATGCTTTAATATAGATACGAGCATCAGGACATATCTGGCCATCCTTAGGCTCAACATGATTATTATTTTATTATTAGCCTAAGCATGTAGCCTACCTTTACCATGATATCATTTGTATTTGTATGCATAGGACAATGAATATAAACCATGCAATGACGTTGTGTCTTCACACAGGTGAATGATATTTATCGCAACCTCCCCTTTGAACTGGATAATGCCAGAATCCGAGCTGAATATCAGGGTGGAGGAATGGTTGTTAAAACAGACTTTGGCTTAATCATCACTTCAGACAGCGCTGTTCATGTCACCGTACCTGGAAACTATCACAACCAGACATGCGGTCTATGCGGAAACTACAATGATGACATAACGGACGACCTTTACCCATATGCAGATGATGTCGTGTTGTTTGCTGAATCTTTCAAGGACGCAGATGAGTTCTGTGTTACAAGCGAAGTCTGTAATGTCGGAAACAAAACTTGCCCAGAGTGTCCAAAATCCAAGCAAAGAATATACTCCGGCCTAAACTTCTGCGGTCTCCTTACTGATCCCCAAGGCCCATTCGCAGCTTGTCACAGTGTATTTGATCCCAAAGTGTATTTAAATAGCTGTGTGAATAATCTGTGTTCAAGAACTGGAGAACATTGTCCTATACTTCAAAGTTATGTCAAAGTCTGTCTTGACGCTGGGGTGGAAATAAAGTCATGGAGGTCGCCGAGTTTTTGCCGTAAGTACTGAATTATTTTGGTTGAGCTCTAGTAGATCTTGTGTAGACTCCAGTATGGTCGGAATGAGTTCCCTATGAACATACTGGGATTGGGTACGTTCTTAAGTCTTACGTTCATATAAGTCTCGGTGGTCACCTTATGTATAGAAAGATCCTTAGAACATGTCCTCAGCCACCATCTTGTGTATATAGACTGTTGTATGGGAATCCATATTGCATGCTTAATATCCATTTGCAGTCATGGATCCAAGCATAGGCAGGAGATCTTAAAATCTGTCCAGTTTGGGAGTAAATCACTTAATTATTCAACAAAGGGATTCATCCATGAAGCTAAGATGACATCCTTGACACACAAGAACTGCTTCCCAGATCTCAATGTTCAACCCCAATATTATTGATGTTCTTCCCTAAGTGTGTCTGTTCTGTCTTTCCAGCCTACAGCTGCCCTGATGAACACAGCCATTACAAGTTATGCGCTAAGGTCTGCGCCACCAGCTGTTCCTCCATCTTTGACCCAGCCAGATGTCCCACCACCTGCTCGGAAGGGTGTCAGTGTGATACTAATTACTTCTTCCAAAATTCTCAGTGCGTGACCTCAGATTATTGCAACCGATGCGTCCTGAATTCAACATTATTCATGGTAAATATTTCAAATGTTGAACAAAGAAATTTTCGTCATTGAGGGACGTCTAAGATCGTTGTATTTGTAACTGTTTGTGGATTTTCCATAGGCAAGTGAAACAGTAATGTCAGAAGACTGCAGCCAGATATGTACTTGTAATTCCGACTTCATAATGGACTGTAGACCATACAGCTGCGGCTCTGATGAGGTTTGCAGGGCTCTAGATGGGAAGGTTCAGTGCGTTAATAAGGGTAAGTACCTGGCGCTCTTATCCAGTAATGGATCAATGGATGGGTCATAGGTTTCCTGAGAAGTCTCGAACACTATAACAAAAGTATTAGGCTATAGATCATTTTATATTTCCATGACAACAGTTTCTCTCTTTGGTAATTGTGTTTCAGACCCATGTAAGACAGCAACATGCAGATATAAGGAGCACTGTGAAAACATTGACAATAAGCCAGTGTGTGTACCCGACTATTTCAGTTCTTGCACCGGTTGGGGAGATCCTCACTACTCAACCTTCGATGGCTATAACTTTGACTTCCAAGGCACCTGTACTTATATTTTGGCTACATACATTGGCGCTGATACATCCTTGGAGTATTTCCAGGTTGAAGAGAAGAATGATAACAGAGGAAGCCCATCTTCATCTTCCATCAGACTGGTCAATATAGTCGCTTATAAATACAACATTTCCATCCTCAAGGATGAATTCGGGCAAGTTCGGGTAAGTAACTGCCATTCTCTAATGTTCAATTCCCAGTCAACATGATATAGAAGGCTTCTTGGCATGACGTAAAGGGGACCAGTGATCATCCACACATATGTATGGTAATATTTCCAGAATGACTTAGTAACGTAGACTAGAAGATTAGGGCTTGAGTGTGAAGACCACAGATGGTGCTTGGTCATATAAAAATGTGCTTTTCTTTCAGTCCTATAAGTTGGGCTGTGGTTTTTATGGGGCAATAATAACACATCGCTTCAGATATGAAATGTAATATTAGAATGTTATTCCACAAAAGTTGTAAACCCAATCAAATCACTTGCGCAACCACTCGGAGGAATATCCTTTTCGTATTTTGTCAAACGGGGCAATTTCATCTCATTGACTTCTTGACATGAATGTATTTCTCCTTTAATACCTAGGTTAATGGTGAAATAGCAAACCTTCCTCTGTATTTACTGAACGGAAAGATCTCTGTAACCTACAACGGGCTTCAAGCACTCTTAAGAACAGACTTCGGCCTTCAAGTCACCTATGACTATACCTGGCACTTGGAGATAACATTACCCAGCAGTTATTATGAAAATGTCGGTGGACTTTGCGGGAACTTCAATCAAAATCCTCATGACGACAAGGTGTCCCGTGCAAAAAAACAACTCAGTGTCATCACAAAGTGGGTGAAGTCGTGGAAAGTCATGGACAACGATGATTTCTGCTGGGACAGCTGTGAAGGAGACTGCCAAGAATGTAACGAAACCAAAAAGTCCTTCTATGAAGGCGAAGAGTTCTGTGGTATCATCGAGGCTGACAATGGACCATTCCAAGATTGTCACTCCATAGTGAGTCCCGCTGTGTTCTCTGGAAGTTGTGTAAAAGATGTTTGTAGTCATGATGGACTTGGCCTCTGTCAGGCTTTCGAGGCCTACGCTGCGGCATGTAGAAAGCAAGGCGTTCAACTCCCCAACTGGAGAAATGCCACAGGATGTGGTAAGTTATTTTGGGGTTTGGGGGGGGGGGGGTGTTGGTTAGGAATCCGTCAATATATATGTGAATTTTCTTAATTTCATATAATAATGACATCACCAAGAAGAAAGCCTGGTGCAACTTCATTAATATGTTATTGGAGAGTGTAGGATTATATATATATATATATATATATATATATATATATATATATATATATATATATTGTCATTAGTAATCATATATTGTTAACTGCAATTCTTATGTCATCGCAATAGGCGTAACCTGTCCAGAGAACAGTCACTACGAGTACTGTGCCACCGCCTGTCCTGCCAGCTGCTTCGACAGAACCTCTCCAGACAGATGCACGGACGCGTGCATGGAAACGTGCCAGTGCAATGACGGATACGTTCTGAGCGGCGGTAGCTGCATCGACGTCACAACATGCGGCTGTTTCTACAATAACTTGTACTACAAACCCAACCAGGAATTCTGGGCCGATAAGAAATGCAGCGTGCGGTGCACGTGTAATCCCTCTCTGGGGATGGTAGAATGCTCCAATCAAAAGTGCCAAGAGAAAGAAACATGTGGCCTGAGAAATGGAGTCAGAGACTGTTACCCAATAAGTTACTCCACGTGCGTCAGTACCGGCGATCCTCACTATACTACATTCGATGGAACAAAATACGACTTCATGGGCACCTGTGTCTATCAATTGGCTGGAGTTTGCGCCCCAGATTCAAACCTTATCCCTTTCCAAGTCAATGTGCAAAATGAAAAGCGGAGCAACAAAAATGTGGCCTACACAAAATCTATGACCTTGGAAGTATATAACCAGACCATTACTTTAACTAGGGACTACCCGCACAGGATTTTGGTAGGTATTTTATAAAACTGTTTGTTGTTTTGACTTTTAGATTATTTAGTAGGTTGAAGAACTTGGTAAGCTTGGCTGAACCGGGGGAGCTTTAAGGCAGCACTTAAATTTGGAGAGTAGAGGTTAGTCTTAATGTGCAAGGAAGTTTGATCCAAAGAGTGGGTGCAGCCTGGGTGAAGTCCTGTAATCGGGAACCAGTTTAGTAGAGAATATCTGAAAGAGGAGCTGGGATATATATGAGTGAGGATATGTATGTGGGTGCAGTCTTCCTGATGACTTGGTAGAACAAAATTGATATCATGAGAACATCATAATAAGAAGAGACATAAAATATAAAACTAATTATTTTGCGTTATCTGATCTTCCATATCTAGGTTAATGGAGTTGCCAATTATATCCCTTGGTCTCTGAAGTCCAACCGAATAAAAGCCTTTATGAATGGAGAACATGCTTTTATCCGGACAGATTTTGATGTGACAATAAACTACAACTGGGACAACTACGCCCGCGTCATGGTGCCCAGCACCTACGCTGAAGCTCTCTGTGGTCTATGCGGCAATTTCAACCAAGATCCAAGTGATGACTTGACGCCAAAAGATACCAAAGATGATGGAATTAGGTTTGAGGATCGGTATAAGGTGGGGGAGGCACCGGGGTGTACAGCAGGGTGCAAAGGAGGAGAATGTTCCAAGTGCAGGGAAGAACAGGCACTTAAGTATTCCGATGAAGCGTACTGTGGCATCCTCAAGGCAAAGGATGGACCTTTCATAAAGTGTTATGAGGCCGTTGACCCGACATCTTATTTCAACGACTGTGTGTATGATAGTTGTCAGTATCAAGGAAGATCCTCAGTTCTATGTGCTGCCATCGCCAGTTATGTCTCAGTGTGTCAAGAAAAAGGCATCAAGATCGGAGAATGGAGAAAACTTACAAAGTGCGGTAAGTGCTTCACTCAATTATCTTACACTTTACAATGATAAGTGATGGAGTTTCACAACAGATCAGGGTTTTGACCAGAACCAGATCCAGAATTAAACAGTTCCAGCATTCAGTGAAGCGATTGCTGGAATTGTTTAAGTAATTGTGCCATGTGCACAGTAAGCAGGTTTTCCCCATACATACAGGAGACCACTCCCTCTCATACATACAGAGACCACTCCCCCCATACATACAGGAGACCACTCCCTCTCATACATACAGGAGACCACTGCCCGACACTTAGAGGAGACCACTCCCCCATACATACAGGAGATCACTGCCCCATACATACAGGAGACCACTCCCCCCCAAACATACAGGAGACCACTCCTCTCCCAATACATAAAGGAGACAACACCACCATACATACAGGAGACCACTCCTCAATACATAGAGGAGACCACTCCCCCATACATACAGGAGATCACTCCCTCTCATATATACAGAGACCACTCCCCCAATACATACAGGATACCACTCCCCCATACATACAGGAGACCACTCCCCCCATACATACAGGAGACCACTCCCCC
>JABWIB010001374.1:3401-23344 GCA_016617825.1 Platyplectrum ornatum | reverse complement strand
ACCACTCCCCCATACATACAGGAGAGCACTCCCCCCATTAATACAGAAGATTACTGAACCATACATACGGGAGACCACTCCCCCATACATACAGGACACCACTCCCCCATACATACAGGACACCACTCCCCCATACATACAGGAGACCACTCCTTTTTTTTCTTTTTGCTCATTGTTGCTCAACCAAGTGAGAAACTAAGCATTCAATTCTTTCTTTGTTTTTTTTTTTTCTTTTAGAGCCATTGTGTCCTCCAAACAGTCACTATGAGCTTTGTGGACCTGGTTGTCACGCCACATGCTCAAACATTAACTCTGAGTGCAAGAAAACCTGCACAGAAGGGTGTTACTGTGACAGCAACTTTGTCCTCAGCGGAGATACCTGTGTCTCCATCTCTGAATGCGGCTGCGACTTCAACAACACTTACTATAAGAAAGGCGACAAGTTCTACCCTGAAGAGAAATGCGATGAGCAATGCGTCTGTGGAGAAGATGGCGAAGTCCAGTGCCAACCGGCACCTTGTGGTCCCAACGAGGACTGTGCCCTGGTCAACGGGGTCCTTGCCTGTTATTCCAAGACCACCGGAACTTGTCTGGCGTCTGAAAATAGTCTCTTCACGTCTTTTGACGGCCTTAGCTACAGCTTCCGCGGCTCGTGCTCCTATACTCTGGCCGCGGTCTGCAGTAAGGACCCGAAACTAAGAAACTTTTCTGTTGTTGTACAGAGTGGACACTTTGGAAAGAATCGCATATTTGGTACAAGGGCTGTGATTGTTAGCGTATACGACTATGAGATCACCATAGAACGAGAGACACCATGGGAAGTCAAGGTGGGTTATTGACGATCGACTTCACAATACGCGAGTTTACTACATGAATCAGAAAAGCAAAAGGCAATATGGGCATACACAGTAAATATATTAAGGCCATCTAAGTAAGGTCACCATCATCTTAATATTCCATGTTTTACATCCTTTTCTAGGTCAACAATGAGAATCACGTTCTGCCGCTTGTGTTGGACAATGGAAAAATAGTGATTAACCAGGAAGGCGCCAATGTAGTCCTAAAATCTGACATTGAGTTCTCCGTTCTGTACGACTTAGTGAACTCAGTCCATGTGACAGTGCCCGGGGTGTATCAAGGTGCCATGTGTGGACTGTGCGGCGATTTCAATGGCGAGTCCAGCAATGACCTCCGCCTGCCTTCCGGTGAGCTGTCCTCTAGCGTTGAGGAGTTTGGAGCTGCCTGGAATATTAACGCGAAAGTGACTGACTGCAGCTGTAAGAACTGCGAGGATTGCGATGAAATGCGCGCCGCCATATTCAGCCAAGATGAGGCCTGTGGACTGTTGCTCTCGGAAAATGGACCATTTGCTGAGTGTCACCGCATCGTCAATGTCACAGACTATTTTAACCAGTGTCTGTTTGACATGTGTGGAAGCAACGGTCTAGCAGAGATCCTGTGCGACAGTATTCAGGCTTATGCCACCGCGTGTCAAGCTTCAGGGGCCGAAATTAAATCTTGGAGGGACTCCAGTTTCTGTCGTAAGTACCTTTATATTATTATGCATGAGAGTTTTGGTGGAAGACCCTGATGAATGAACTTTGATGGGGGACCCTTAGCAACCAATACCAAATGGGCAGCATCCAATAAAGGCCAATGATACCCTTGCAAAAACATGAAGGCCCAAATGGTAGAGAACGAGGTGGGGGTGGTGAAGCTTAAACAACTCCATCGATCGTGTTAGAAAATGCACTCTAAAAAGTTGCAGCTTAAGCTTCAAAGTCAAACCGGCACAGGGCATGTCAATCATGGCCAACCTTGGTTCCACATTGCCACATTGTACCATTGTACCTGCACTACAGTCATGAGACTTGGACTATATCTCTGCACTCTTAAGCTTCTCTGTGGAACATGCTTGGCCACTCCTGGTGATTATCATATAACGAATGAAATTACGTTAATTGACCTTTTGTTTCACAGCAATGAACTGCCCAGAGAAGAGTCATTATGAGTTGTGCACCTCCACGTGTGACGTTACATGTTCTGGGGTCACTTCATCTACTTCTTGCACTGAGCGATGCTCAGAAGGCTGTGAATGTGACGACGGGTATCTATTTGATGGTGGTCGTTGCGTTTCCATGGCCAAATGCGGCTGTTTCTACAATGGAAGATCGTATAGCGTAAGTTCTACCTCCACATTATTTTACCACCATTATTACATCTTTTTAGGTTGTAATAGGTGTAAAAGGCACAACAAGACGAATTCATATATTGTTCATATAGAGTATGGTGCATATCAGGGCTCGTGGTGGGGATTGTAAGGTGCCGGTATGGCGCTAAGCCCCGCCCCTTACTTAACCTCTGCCTCTCCCGACCAGTGTTTTTTAAAAATAAAGTTTCCCCCTCCAATGCTGAAAGGGTGGATCTTAGAAAAGGGGCGTGGCTTACTGGGAGAAGTGCCGGTATGCCATACTGGCATATACCGGCTTACTTTGAGCCCTGGTGCATATTTAAAGTCTTCTGCTCTTTCCTCCTACTGGGACATTCCAAGAACTTGCTGAGTAATAATGTCTTGACAGACACACACTAGACCCCATAAGAATATGTTACATAACTACATATTGGTTCTTTCTCTCGCAGCTCGGGGAGACCGTTGTATCAGGAGACTGTGGCCAGCGCTGCACGTGTCAAGATGGCGGTGCTGTTGTGTGCAGTGAGCTCGGCTGCCTAGACTCCGAGTATTGTGGCCTGCAGGAAGGAAAGCGAGGCTGCTTTGAAAAACGTGCCATCTGCACCCTTGACCCCGATGGCCACTTCATGTCATTCGACAGGTTGTCAGGCTTGGTTGCTGCCGACGACATTTTTGATCTCGCCTCGGTGTGCGACACCGATAATGACGACTGGTTCCGCCTGGTTGCCATAACCCAGAGTTGCAAGAAGGACGTTGGAAATCTAATTTCTGCTGTTCATATATATTTCCATGATCTCTCTGTGGCTGTAGCACTCGATGGAAAAGTCTGGGTAAGATTTTATATGGTGTATACGGTGGTGTGGTGGTGTATACGGTGGTGATGGTGGTGTATACGGTGGTGTATACGGTGGTGATGGTGGTGTATACGGTGGTGTATAGAGTGGTGTATATGGTGGTGTATACGGTGGTGATTGTGGTGTATACGGTGGTGAAGGTGGTGTATACGGTGGTGAAGGTGGTGTATACGGTGGTGTGCCATATCATAACGTCTTCCACTGATTTAATTGTGAAACTTTAAATCTCCATTCACTTCTGTTCTATTTATCATTTGTTGCTTGAATTATAGGTGAATGGACGAACAGTTAGTCTTCCATACACATCCAGCTCTGTGAGAGCAGAGGTCTCCAATGGAACCGTGATCATCCAACGGGGTGAGGACATGGAATTTACGATGGACAGCGATGGAGACCTGACGCTTGACGTGCACCAGAAGTTCCAAGGATCCATGTGCGGAGCCTGTGGAAACTTTAACAGGGAAAAGTCTGATGACCTACGAGACTCCAGGGGGAAGGCTATTTCAAGCTTCTCTCAGTTCATTGCGTCCTGGAGAGCTGTAGACTTTGTCAGATGGTAAGAGGCGTTGGGAAATTGGGAATTTCCTTAAGAAACTTATTATGTTATATATAGACTGGGGTAACTCACTTATGACATTCCTTATAAAACGTTAAGGTCTTGATCCTAATATAGGAATATTCCAATAATAATCCCATTATATGTCATTGTGTAGCATTATATGATGTATTATGACCTTTTTCTATCTCCACAGTGGTCTCTAAGAAGCACATTATCTCAGATTGTATAGAAACCCGTCTTCTGATACGCCATCAGTGTGTCCATGTTCAGTCTACCTGAAGACCACACAAAGAAGAATCATGAATCCTTGCACCAAAAATGTTCAATGAATTCCTTCTTATTATCTAATCTTTTATGGAGTATATTGCGATCAACGTCTGGTTGAAGCTGTAGAGGAAACATGTTGAATATTCCATATTAAAATATCATTTACAACATTTCATAAACATTTCTTTGTCTTGTCAATGTTCTTTCTACACATTTTAAAAAGTACTTTCCAAAGTATAGGAATACTGGCCATGGTGGGGCAAATGGGCGAATGGGCAGGGGGTCTGGTGCGTCATTTTGGGCAGGTACAGGGTGTTTCCACACAATGGCTGTTCTCTTCATGCACTGTGCAGTCATAAAAGTCATAATTTGGATATTTTGGGTATCACTAAATCATACCTATACCCGTATATAAATTATTTAGGAAGAGAGGAGTGGGAAAATATGAGAAGCGTTATAAGTATATAGAAGTGTGTAAAGGTTTAAATAAATACAAATGTTACTGGACAAATCTTATTTTATGTAACAGAATAAATGAGGTTCATGACTTTGCCTGTGACTCTTGTACATACCCCAAGAGGGCGTCAGCTTTTAAATATAACACAGATCAGATGTAGTGCTAGTAGGAGTAACTACAAGTAAAGGTGCAAATATGCGCCTAAGCCAACCATGTCGCTAAGTGAGGAGTACAAATGTATGGACTATGTTTGTCACACTGAAGGACTCTGCTTCTCGTACACCAACACTGAACAACTTAATTTACAGTTCAGCTGCAAAGGTATTACATTTGCACATTTACCATTGCCTTTCCTGTTCTGTACTCTGGATCAAGTGTTGGCTGGGCCTGAGGTAGACCTGCCTCCACACAATCCTTCCCCAGGCTGCACCTCTTTAGTATACACCTCCCAAGTGTGGTTTCAGGTGACTGTCTTGTCTGTCCTATAGTTTGTTCAGATAAAGGCCCAAACTTCCAGGCAATGACATGACGTCATTACATCATGTACCGGCTTGATGGCTTCACGCTGATTCTAACCCATTGGTGGAGGGTGGCGGAGTGGAGGAAATATTGCCACCGCCCTCATCAATGGATTTTTAATTTTACTAATTTTTTTTGGTTTTTACGATTTTTTTTCCACTAATCTGCTTCCCTAAGTTCGCGGAATGGGCGCGCTGGCGCTGAGTATCAAGATAACCTCAAAGGACACCATAGAGAAAGAGGCTGTATATATGTATATATATGTAAGAACAAACTGTGTCATTAAAAATGGCACAGATAGTGATAGATTCTCAAATATATAATTCATCTATAACATATTCCAATGCAGGGTGAAATACATGTTATATGCAGACTTGGAACTATGACCTGAGCTCCCTTGTGGGTGACTTGCCATGCCTGGCCGAANATACGGTGTACATAACTGACTGCTACCGGATGTGAGGTGCTTGGTGGCCAGGCAATTGGAATGCCATAGGCGTGTTTTTTATAGTTCTGAATGGGTGTTTAGGGTTATCAGCGGGAGGTGTTAGGTCTCTGGGCACACTAGGCAAGACCTAACTTTTCTCCCCCCAGGGTCAGGCTCACGGGACACGATGACGTCACGTTGAAACGTAACATATGGACGTCTTGTCACTTTAAAACATCAAGGAGGTCGTCTGGGAGGAGGAAGTCCTCTTATTATTGTAAATTTAGGCCCAAAAGGGGTGGAATGATCTCCCGTGTCACGCTATTAAGTTAAGGCCCGCATGTCACTACAACGCACCTTATGCCGATACCGAAGTAAACAGCTTCTCCATATCTCCCCTGATGATGACGTTTGGTCCGGAAGGATAAATCGGGGTGGATAAACCTCTAACTTCTTTCTTTATTAACTCTGGTTTCTGAATTCTCACTAACCCATAAAAGACCTTCTACTAAGTGATAGCTGAATACTATTTCAAGTGCGATAAACTGAAGTGGAACTAGATCTAGTCTCTATCGATCATAACTCTAATATCCTGTCAATGTACATTTATATGCTGAAAAATAAAATGAAAACAAAGTGTTTGGATTCACCAATATTTTAATAAAGCGACTTTGCAGATGATGAGTTCCATTTTACTGTGTGTTGCACAAAGAAGTGTAGTTACTTGAATTAAAACTTTAGACCCAGCCATTATGCAAGCTAAACCCCTGTACACTGGGTGAAGAGAATCGTACACACAAATCTGGGCAGCTTCTTTCAGAAGAGTTTATGCAGCAACGAATAGTTCACAAAGAGTTAAAAAAGAATTCCTTCATATGGAAAAAAAGTGCAATACAAGTTTACTGGTCCTTAGATGTGAATACACAGAACCTCTGGTGCGGAGACATTAAAGTATAACGTCATTCATATTAAGAGGGCAGGATATGTACGGCATGTGAATCAACAGCGGCGTCTTTATGTTTCCTGTGGCATGGGTACCATGGTTCACGCGTTGCTGCAACAAGAAAACAAAGTTAGTAAGGTACAAAAAATTTGGTAAATTTTTAGAAACAAAACAAAACTCCAACAAGTTGTATCCTTCATTGGTAACTCAAGTTCAACAAGCCCCCAACAGGACGTGGTAAAAGATCACTCCTAAAATATCCTGGCACTCTTTAATAGGGGGATATAGAGATCCATGGCTGTCTCAATGATACGGTCATCATCAGTAGCTTGACTGGCCATCCCAATTATTCCATAGAGTGCCCGCTTCAGTCATTGGGGGAAATTCACAAAAGTCGAGTTTCGGTAACCCGCGGCTGCGATAAACTCGCAGCCGCGAGGTTACAAGTACGCAGGCGCGAGGTCACCGCGTCTGCATGTTGTTCAATGCAGACGCGGTGACCTCGCGCCTGCGTACTTGTAACCTCGCAGCCGCGGGTTACCGAAACTCGACTTTTGTGAATTTCCCCCATTAAGTCAAGTGATTAGTTTTGTATTTCTAGTTATATTGCACATTGACGCTTCTGTATCATGGTTGTAGGAATCCATCTCATCAGCCACCAGACCATAGAAGAAAAGGGAAATGCCTTGCTTTGAGACGCCTACTAATGAAAGTTTTTCTAACTAGAAACCTTGTACTCACCAGCTAAGGTCGCGAGCTCTCCAGGATGCGATGAGTTGCACAACGTTAGCGACTGCCTTCCCTCCGGGAATCCTCAGGTCATCCGAGATGTCCCCATTGAAGTTTCCACAGGCTCCCCAAATGACATTAGACAACCCGTCAGTCACACGGAGTACAAGACTTCCACTGTCACCCAACTCAATCCTTAAGTTGGAGGTAACCCCGATAGAAATAAAATTATCTTTAACACTGGCTATTACAATATCAGATGAAAGGGGGAGATTGACGGGGCGTCCATTCACCTGAAAGACACAAAAATGTATATTAATTACCAATCCATTCATACTGGACAATGCTTTAGACTCTTATCTTATTTCTTTTTGATACAAGCACACTTTCTGGATAACAAATTACCAGTAAAGTCTCAGAAGATGAAATACTTGGTAGCCATGGTAGCCAACTTGCCCTACTATGTTCTAGGGAAATTATCCACTTAATCATTTATGGCATAATGTTACTTACCCAGACTTCTTTGTCTTTGGAGATGGTCACTATGGATCCGCTAGTGAAGATATGAAGCCGGGACACAGATGCAACTCCTTTTCCACAGTTCTGCATATCGGCCACCACTCTGAACCATCCAGAAGCCTCACTGTCACACAGAGAGGCAACTTCTATAGGGCCAACTGCAACAGGTCCTCCTGAGAGGCCGTCAAAAGTCACCAGCTTCTGAGGGCTCACAGAGCATTCACCCTCAGTCTTATAGCAGCCTCGGACTCCATTAACTAGACCACAGCGCTCCTTGGCACCGCATGAGAATTCTGTACAGGTCACTCCTCCAGCCTGGCACTTACATTGACGACTGCAGTCTGCCGTGGTGAAGGATTCACCCTCCTAAGAATGATGTAAAAGAATATTAATTAATGGAATGTCACCATATGTGGTCGATCTACGAATGGCTATGGCTATGGTTCTATTGACATGCGTAAACTAAATACAATACACAAGCCAAAACATTCTATAATAAAAACTAATCAGTACTTACGCTCAAGTAACGTCCATTGAATACACATCCACATCTATCCATGGAGACACAGTCATCTCCATCTAACATGAAGCCATCGTCGCACTCACATCCTTCAAAACAGCGATCTGTACATCTTGTTGGCAGGTTGATTCCAGAGCATGTCTGTTCACAGGTTCTGGTACAGAGGGAATAATGACTTTTTGCTGGGCAGGACAGAGCTAAAATAGAAAAAATATTGATTACCATTCATTGCATAAGAATTTCTTACAATTTAATGGGAGGAACTTATGTTTTTATAAAGAATACTGTTAATTACTAACGCTCCACCCTAAAAATTATTTGTACTTACGACAGAATTTTGGTGTTCTCCAAGAGCCTAATGTAATTCCAACAGTATGGCAAGCAGCTACATAGGCCTGGATGCCCTTGCATACAACATCGTCTTTTCCATCAACGGCACAAGAGTCATAGATGCAATGGTTAAAGTAGTCAACCGGGTTGATCTTGGGATGGCAATCTTTAAATGGTCCAGCTGGATTTGTGATCATGCCACAAGAGGTTGTGGCCTTATAGGGCTGAAGTTTGGTGTCGTCACATACTGGGCAGTCTGAGCCCTCGCAGCCATCACTGCACTTGGCACCGGCTATGCTCACTTTCCAGGCTGCGCCAAACGTATTCACACTTTTGGCAACATCTTTGTTGGGAAGTTGAAATTCATCTTTGGTATCACCATTGAAGTTGCCACATAGGCCACCCACCTTTCCACGGTATGAACCAGGAATACTAAGGACCACATGGTAAACAGTGTCATAAAGAATCTTCAGCCCAAAATCTGTCTGTAGGACAACATTGCTCCCTTCTTGGTTTACGACAATGGCGTCATCTTCTAGGCTCAATGGCAATTTGTTGAACTCTCCATTCACCTATAAATAAAATTATTTAAAAAAATAATTATATGATGTTAAAAGTTAGAATTTTATATGAAACAATGAAGGAATCAGATAATAGATATATACGGAAAATATATATAATAGATACTAACCTTTACTTTTGATCTGATGTCTCTTTCAATGGTCACTGTGTAACCATATACCGAAACCACCACAAGTCTTGTGACGGCAACTTTACCATTTCCATAGCTTTCATTTTCAGTAACCACTGAGAAATTCACCAGTCGAGGGTCATTCACCACAACCTTTGCAAAAGTGTATGTGCAAGTGCCTTGGAAGTCAAATTTGACACCATCAAAGGAGATGTAATGCGGATCTCCAGAAGCCACGCATCTACCGCAGTCTGTCGGCTGGCATCCCCATGCTCCATTAACCAGTTTACATTCTTCATTGGCTTTGCAGGATTCTGACTGACACTTGACGGTTCCATCAGCGCCACACTGACACTTCTCACTGCACTGTCCTTTAGGATAGAAGATTTCATTCTTCTGGTAATATTTATCCTGATAGACACAACCACATTGGGCCATGGGGACACATTTGTGACCACTCAGGATGAAACCATTGTCACAATAGCAAGATTCTTTGCACTGAGCGTCACAGCCTGCCGGTGAGGACAACCCGTGGCAGGTGACAGGGCAGGCATTGCCGCACAGTTCATAATGACTGTTTAAAGGACATGACATACCTAGAAAAACATACACATCAATGTTAGCATTCAAGGCAAAATACAAAGCCATTGTGGATGGTAGGACAACCTGTGTGTTGCAAAGCATAAAATAAACTTACTGCAGAAAGAAGCTGATCTCCATTCCTGAAGAATAACACCAGCAGCCTGACAGGCAGCCACGTAGAGACCAATAGCATTACAGTAGGATGAAGGATGTCCCTTGTATTGGCATGCATCGAAAAGACAATCGTTAAAGAAGGGTGTTGGGTCAACAACCGACAAACATTGCTTGAACGGCCCATTCGACTTAGTGATGAGCCCGCAGTATTTCTCATTCTTGTACTGTTGTTTTTGGGCTTCGGAGCAAAGAGGGCAGCTGCCTGTACATTCTGGTGTGCAACCAGGAACATCTCCGACTTTCCAGCTGTTACCAAACTGGACGGCATTTGCTGCTGCTCCACCGCTCTTCATGTTGAAGTCATCATTGGGATTCTTGTTGAAGTTTCCGCACAAGCCACCAACAGCATTGGCGTAAGTGCTGGGTATCGTCACCGCCACATAACTGTTCCAGTCATATAACACAGTGATGTCAAAGTCAGTTTTGATGATGCCATTGCTGCCGCTGATGTAGGCAACAACTTTGTTTGATTGGAAGTAGAATGGGAGCGATGTGACGACTCCATCAACCTGGAAGAAAGAGCAATGCATCAGTGGTGTATTACCTATACCTACCTGTCTATCAGTTCAATCTATGTCTATTATTAGAAACAATTACTATTCTACTTGGAAGATGCCATTAGAAAATGGCTATCATTGACATTTAGGTATTTAGGTAATTTTCTAACCAAACCAGTCCACCAGTCATTAATAGGAAATAATTTTATTTACCTATCTGTAGCTGTGGAGAAATGGGTAAATGGTCTCCATACAATCTATGTGTGTATGACCACTGAATAATACAATGTTAACAAATGCATTAAACTAAAATATGAATTGACCTTATACATACCAAGATACGGCGCGGGTAGTCCATAGTGAGAGTCAAAACGATGTCGTAGACCTCCAAAGTGACCACTTTGGTGTAGGCCACAGCCTTGTTTCCTCCACGGTTGTTGTTTTGTACAGTGACAGTGAAACGTGTTAGTGTTGGGTCATTGGAGGTGACACCAACCAGTTGGTAGATGCAGGTGCCCATGAAGTCGAACCTCTTGTTGTCAAAAGTTGTGTAGTGAGGATCTCCACTACCTATGCATGTGGAAAAGCTGAGGGGATGGCATCCACGTTCTCCATTAACTACCATACACCTTTCACTGGCTTTACAACTGGTCTCCTTGCAAACCACCATGCCCAGGCTTGGATCGCACTTGCAAAGCACACGGCAGTTGTCATCAGACCAAAACTCCTGGTTAGGTTGGTAGTACATCCCATTGTAAGAGCAGCCGCAGCTGGAGACTTGAACACATTTGTCGACACTAAGAACGTAGCCCTCATTACACTGGCAGGTCTCAGCACATGCGTCTGTGCACCTGGATGGCGCGGTGCGATCGGTACATGTGGCGGGGCAGGAGTTTCCACAGAATTCATAATGACTGTTCGCCGGACACGGCAAGGCTGAAATAATAAAAAGAAAAAGAAATTACAATAAATTAGATAAGAAATGTGAATACATCATTTGAATTCTCAATCTACCTCTATCTATCTATCTATCTATCTATCTATCTATCTATCTATCTATCTCATATCTATGTATCTAAATTATACTTCTATTTCTATAAGTACTGTAGACTACTTACTGCATCCAGAAGGTGTTCTCCAGTCATATATTTTAACACCCTGCTTTCGGCAGGTGTTGGCATAAGCATTGAGAGCCTGGCACAGGAACTGGTTAGCTCCGCCATTAATGCAGACATCGTATAAGCAGTTATCAAAAAATGTGTCAGGGTTAACTTTCGCGTGACACTCTCTGAATGGACCATCTGAGACTTTGCTGATGAGACCACATTTCTTCTCATCTCCATATAAGCTCTTCTTGGCATCATCACAAGTCGGACAGTTCAGTCCAGGGCAGAAGTTGAAGCAGAAAGGATCTCTGTCATTGACTTTCCAACTCTTGGCCCAGTCTACGATGGAAGTGACGGCTTTGTTGTCTATGGTGATCATCTCGTCTTTGATATTTTGGTTAAAGTTACCACAAAGGCCACCAGTGAGACCATAATAGCTGCTGGTGAGTGTCACAACAACATGCC
This sequence comes from Platyplectrum ornatum, assembly GCA_016617825.1. Taxonomy (NCBI): domain Eukaryota; kingdom Metazoa; phylum Chordata; class Amphibia; order Anura; family Limnodynastidae; genus Platyplectrum; species Platyplectrum ornatum. Next base: position 11,514 of record JABWIB010001374.1, on the reverse strand, counting down.
AGTTATATTCATAGGTCACCTGAAGACCAAAATCTGTACGAACCAATGCATTGAGACCACTGATGCTTGCTGCGATCTTTCCATCCAACAATGTCACTGGGAGATTTGTGACCACATCATTTACCTATTCAAGAGGAAATAGTGAAATTACTTGTAAATGTCTAATTGATTAAATATTTTTCTTGCTAATTTTGGTATCTGAATAAAATGTCAAAAATAGTAAAACTTACCCGAACTTTACCAAACTCGCCCTTCATAATGGAGATCTTATATCCATACACGTAGATATTAACAGTCCTGACGAAGGACACAGCCTGGCTGCCTCTATTATCATTTTTCTCTTCAATTGTAAATGGCACCAGTCCATCATCTCCTCCACCATATTTAGATAGAATGTAGGTGCAGGTTCCCTGGAAGTCGTAGTTGTAGCCATCGAATGTATGATAATGAGGATCTCCCCAGGCCCAACAGGTGCCGGTGTAATCTGGGACGCAGACAGGTTTTCCATCTTGTACTTTGCAAGTTTCCTTGACTCTACATTTCTTTGACTTACATGGATCTGAAAATAGATAAATGATTATAACATTATATAGAATGTAATAATGTTTGTGCAATCAGTGCCAGATTACCCACAAAATAACAAAGGCGGACACCTAGGGCCCTGCAAACCCCAAGGGCTGCCCGTGGCTAGCCTAATCCACCCAGGTTTTGCTGGAAAACAAATTCTTACTGTTTTCAAGCTTCTGGGAACTGGAACCCTTAAATGAAACCCACAGCCAAACCACGACTAGCTTGGGGGTCCATTAGGGGATCCAGTTGCCAGTAATTGCACCCAGCAGGTTGAATGTAAATGTCCACTCACAAAACTTATATACTGGGAGTGTAAGGACTGAGCTAATTATATGGACTTTACTCATTATATAAATTATAAACTTCATTAATTACCTTTATTAACACAACCAACAACTCCATCGGTAATCTGGCAGTTTTCATCAGCGGCACAGCCGGTGTTCTCACAGATAAGTCCTCCCATCGGGCTGCATGTGCAAGCCTGCTTGCAGTCACTGGTTAAAACTTTCTCATCAGGCTGTTGAATTAAAATATGTCAAACCCTTAACTACAGATGTAAATTGTATTCCGAGTAATATTATTAAATTACATTTTTCATAATAATAAACTGATTGCAAATTTTTTGAACTGTAATAAAGTTTATGAGATAAATGACCAGGTTTGAGATTTGGTGATCTCGGTTAAGCTAGACCAACATCAAGAGCTCGATTTCACCCACCTGGTAATATTTTCCATCTTCAAAGCAGCCACATTTGTCCATGGACACACAGCCTTTTCCATCAAAGAAGTAGCCATCATCGCACTCGCAGCCCTCAGAACATGTCTCGGGGCACTTGGCAGGATCCGTGATGCCAGCGCAAGTTGCAGAACAGACATTGGCGCACACTTTGTACTTGCTGTTTGCTGGGCAGTTCAGGGCTAATTTGTGAAGACAAAACAACAAGTGATTGAGAGGAAATGGAAGAACTACACATTCTACGTTCTATGGATTTGTTGGCTAAATTAATGAGCTAACTTCAGTAATTAACACTTACGGCAGAAGGAGTCGGTTCTCCATGGCTGTACGGTGATACCAGCTGATTGGCAGGCAGCAACATAGCTGTGGATGCTGTTGCAGAGGATGTTTCCGTCACCAACACCAGCACATAGGTCATAGATACAGTTGTTAAAATAGGTATCTGGGTTAATAGTGGCATAGCAAGCACTCAGAGGACCTCCAGACTTCTTCAGAAATCCACAATAGTTCTCAGTCCTGAAGATTTCCTTTTTCCTGTCATCACATGTTGGACAGGGGTTGCCGCTGCCACCACATCCATTGTCACAGGTTACACCAGGGATCTGAACCTTCCAGGCGGCTCCAAATATGGTGGCATCTGTAGTCACCTTCTTGTCAGGTAGTTGGAACTCATCGTTTCTGTTGCCATTGTAATTGCCACACAGGCCACCCAACTGCTCTTTGTAGTTTCCTGGAACTGTGACTATGACATGGTAGACCAAGTCGTAATTGACCTGAACCCCGAAGTCGCTGTCAATAATAACTCTCATGCCGTGCTGGTAGGCTCGGATCTTGCCATCTTCCAAGTTCACTGGTAGGTTACTATACACTCCATTTATCTATGTAATAGATTAATTAAGAATAATCATTTGACCATTTGTACATGTGAATAAAAATGTTAATTGCTACTGCTATTTTATTGGAAATATTAAGAAGTATAACTTACTTTGATAAGGCCTTTGACATTATACTGAAGAATAAGTATGTATCCATAAACTTCAAAAGACACCAGTTTAGTGACGGCAACGCGGCCATTGCCCCATTTTTCATTCTCCACATTGATGGCAAAGGGCACCAGATTTTCTTTGTTGGTGACGGTCTTGGTGAGTGTGTAGGTGCATGTGCCTTGAAAGTCGAAGGCCAGACCATCGAAGGACATATAGTGAGGATCGCCCGCAGCAGAGCACTGAGCAGACCCCACTGGCTGACATTTCTGAACTCCATCAATAACTTTACATTCTTCATTGGTTCCACAAGAGAAGGCCTTACACTCCACCGCTCCACTGGCTGTACATACACATTGCTGGTTGCAAAGCCCATTGGGGAAGAACACTTCACCAGACTTGTAATACTTATTATTGTAACTGCAGCCACATTGGGAAATTGGGACACAGTCTCCACCGCTAAGGATGAAGTTGTCATCACATTGGCATCCCTCAGAACATATAGGGTTGCATCCTAGTGGAGCTGAAAGAGACTGGCATGTTGGAGAACAACCGGAGGCACATACTTCATAGTGACTGTTCTTGGGACAAACAGGACCTGGGAATATATCAGAAACCTAACGTTATGTTATGTTATGTTATGTTATAAGAACTTCACAATCAGTTTTTCATTTTTTTTTATAAAACATTATCATGTTCATATTTGTCACAAAGCCAACACACAGAACTTCACACGTAGTACTTACTGCAGAATGTGCCTGTTCTCCATGGGTATATGGTGACTCCTGCGTCCTGACATAATTTGGCATAGCTAGCTATGATTTTGCAAAGAACGTCCTGTCTGCCTTCAAAGAAGCAAGCGTCGTACACACAGCTCTTGAAGTGTCCTTGTGGGTCTATCTTGGCATGGCACTCGCGGAATGGTCCACTCTTGTCCTTGATGATTCCACATCCTTCTTTGTTGTTATTGTGTCTGAGTTCCAGTTCGGCTAATTTGGAGCACTCGGCTTTGTCATCTTCATAGCAACCGGGCACATTCTGGACCTTCCAGCTGTTTCCAAAGGCGGTTGGCTTGGTGGCTAACTGGTTGTTTTTCATGAGGAAATCGTTCCTCTGATCCCCGTCAAAGTTGCCGCAGAGACCACACACGGCTCCAGAATAAGTGCCTGGAATTTTGACAGCAATATAACTGTCCCAGTTGTAGGACACACGGAGACCAAAGTTTGTCTGGACAATGGCGGTATCACCCTGCTTATAGATCGACATCTTGCCATTATCGAATATGAAGGGGAGGTTTGTTAATATATCGTTTAGCTGTGGACAAATAAAACAAAATGCAATAATCAGTGCTGTTATAGTAAAACTGAATCCCGCAACATGAAAACATGACCTATATGCTAAACTGTATGGTAGCACTCTTGCCTAACAGATCTGAAGTACAGAGTTTGAATCCAGTCTGCATGTTCTCCCTCTGTGTGGTGGTTTCCTCCCACACCCCAAAAACATACCGGTAGGTTAATTGGCATCTGACTAAATTGTCCCTAGTCTATGTGTACGTGCAATTGCCCCTATGTATCAATCCACATTCTCCTTCAGGAAGTAAGCTTGCGGGCAGGGCTCCTCTTCCCCACCCATTCGGTTTGTCTTGTCTCCACTGTGCAGACACTTTACAGCGCGTAATAAATAAGCAGAAACTAAAATATATTATATGTTAAACTTAAAGAACAAAAAATCTTACCAATATTCTATTCTTGTTCTGCCTCTGGATGACAATATCAAACCCGTAGACCTTAACCTGTACGGCAGAGACGTAAGACACCACTTTACTGCCTCTGTTTTCATTCTGGACATTGACCTGGAAGTCCTCCAGATCATCTGACTTTTTGCAAAGTCCAGCAAACTGGTAGATGCATGTGCCTTGAAAGTCATATCTTACTCCATCAAACGTGATGTAGTGAGGATCGCCTGAGGCTGAACAAGTACCGTAGGATACCGGATAGCAATTTTGGATGCCATTTACAACGGAGCATTTCTCTGAAGATTTACACTTAGTAGCTATGCAGTCAACCTTCTTAGTAGCTGGGTTGCAAGTGCACTGCTTCTCACACTTATTGTCGCCCCAGAACTTCTCATTGGGAGCATAGAGTTTGCCTTGATAGATGCACCCGCAATTGGCTTTGGGTATACATTTTCCTTCATCCAGTACGTAACCATCCTTACATTGACAGCTCTCCACACATATGTCGGAGCATATTGATGGCACAGCATCGTCATTACAGGTTACTGGACATGCCTGAGCGCAAAGCTTGTACTGGCTGTTCTCTGGGCATTGCATAGCTGTGAATAATAAGAATGATAGAAAAATGTCAGCCTAATGACATCAATGTGTATGTATTACAATAATATTATCGATAGTGGTAAGATAGTTGTTGACACTTACGACATCCAGAAACTTGTCTCCAATCTCCAATCTGTACCTTGCTTCTCTGGCAGGCATCAGCATAAGATTTTAAACTCTGGCACAAAATTTGCTTGGAACCTGCATTCATGCACAAATCATAGACACAATTATCTAGGTAGGGTTTAGGATCTATGACAGCCTGGCACTGACGGAAGGGACCATCGATGACCTTAGATAGCAGACCACAACTTTGTTCGCTTGAGTATTTTTGTTGGGTTTCAACTGGGCAGGTCTTGCATTCTCCATTGCAGTTGTGCCAGCAGAACCTGTCTCCATCTTCCACTTTCCAGCTTTTGCCAAAGTCAACCAAATTAGGAGCCTGTGAGCCATCTGGAGTGGCCAAGTCGTCTGAGGGATTGCCGTTGTAGTTGCCACACAAGCCACAGACACTTCCAAAGAAGCTGCTGGAGATGTATACTTTTAGGACTGAATTCCAGTCATAATACACCTTCAGGGTAAAATCAGTTTCAATGACTACAAAGCTTCCAGACTGATAAAGTCTGACCTGTCCGTCATTCAGACTTATGGGGAGACGTTGACGTTGATTGTCCACCTGAAGAGAGGCAACATAAATAGAGTTATCAGTGTGTACTGTATTCTAATAATATAAATATATAAAGACCCAATTCATGCTCAGATCCTCACACTATTTAAAACTTACCCTTACAAAGCCGTATTCGTATCTCACAAGGTACAATGTGTAGTCGTAAACCTTTACGGTTACATAGCTGACATAGGCAACGCGGGTATTGCCACGATTCTCGTTCTTGGCTTCAACACTGAATGTTGGGAGGCTGCTGTCACTACCACAAGTCTTGGCAATGGTGTAACTACATGTGCCTTGGAAGTCAAAGAAACGACCATCAAAAGTGCGGTAATGGGGATCTCCAACAGCATGACAATAGGCTTCAGAGTCTGGGACACATATTGGTTTCCCATTGGACATTTGGCACTTCTCTTTGGCTCTGCATTTGATGGTGCTACATGAGGGTCCAGCACTACCTTCTAAAAAACAATGAAAAAGTTTATTTTATTACAGTAGGGAATAGAATAAACATTCTACAATAATCCTTTGAACTCTATTACCAAAGTCTGATACTTACCAGAAATACACATAGCTGAAGATCCATAGCTGTTAAGATTGATATATCCAGTAGACAGCAACATGAAGGGAGAAGATGGGTTCTCCACCAATTGAAAGCTAAAGCCTTTTCCTATTCTTTGACCTGCCCATGAGTAATCTGTCCCGGGGATTTGATTCCATGATAAATCTTGCACTGGGTTCTTGTTAAAGGTGAGTTTAGAAACGTCTGTAGTCTTTGCCACAATTGTGCCATAATTGTCAAAATCTTGTTGACCATAGATGAAGTAGGAAGAACAGTAGGTGTTGACTGGTGGGATAGTCATCAACACAGGGTCATATTGTATGAACAAGTTGTCTCTCCAACCAGTACAGTAGTAAATAACTTGGATTCCAGCACTGGCAGAAAGGGAAATGGCTGTTCTCACCGGCAGATTTAGCTGAATCACTTGCCCGGCGTTTAATTCCTGGGATGACTTACTTGAACCAATTTGGTAGTCGATCTTTGTTTTTTGAGAAGCCACTACAAACACAATATCAGGATTGGACTGTAGGAAGTTTGGAGGTATAATAAAGCTGGTACCCCAGCTAGGGACGGGCCTGAGTTGTTCATATACATGATTGCACTTGGTGTTCTTCCAGGTACATGTGTGGCCGCTCAAGACGGCCACAGGCTTCTGAGACACCACCCTGGTACCTGACAGATCATCACTACTGAGAAGTTGAAGAGCATTATAAGGTTCTAGAAGGACAGTCAACTTTGATCCAGCTGGATAAACCTTCTCTTGATATTTAACGGCTCCTGTGAGGTAGATGTCAACGTTTGTAGATTCTTCACCACTGATTACAGAGAATTCTTTATAACCATCATTGGGTCCACCCAAAGGTGTCACCACATAGTAGTCAGTGCCAAGGTCTTGCACAGGATAGACAATGCTAGTGTCAGCACTTTGGAACTTGAAGTTCATAGCCAGGACGGAGATATCTTTGTCAGCTTTTATCCCGATGACATTGCACGACTTACTGTTCCCATCTAACTCTGCATTTGCAGGTATCTGGACAGTCAATGTAGATCGCTCATTGACCGTCAAGACTTGTTTGAAGCTGGATTTGTTCATCCAAATGGTGACAGTGGTGGCAGGGCTGTACCCAGTAATGTAGACCCTGAATTCACCATTGCTGTAGGATACTTTGTAGTTCTGCATAAAGGCAGTAATAAATTCCTTGCCCAGTGGACCCGCTGTGCAAGTTCCTAAGAACAGAGCAGAAACAAAGTAATGGTCATTGAGAAGACCTCACACTCATAAGAGCCCCCACAAGAAATACCAATTTTCTACTTTTAATGTTAAACTCCGACCACGGCACATACTCAGTGCCTGGACCAGGAACATTTAGTGGAAGAAAGGGGCATACAGGTGGAGGAGTTTGCAATACACAAAGAAACAAGGGAATATAGGGGTCCACACAATATATATATATATATATATATATATATATATATATATATATATATATATATATGTACCATTACAACAGAATGGACAATTATAAAGAACCCATGTGTAAATATATATATAAATAGAAGAGGAATGAAGGTGTGGATTATTGTCAGATTGTCAGATAAGGATACATTGTTGGCTATTTACATTAAAAGAGGACAAATATTTTACTTATTGTAGTTTTATCTCAGCAGCTCTGGATGCCAGCAGGAAGTGTTATTAGTGTTATTAGTGTTATTTGTGTAATGAATTATTTTTAGATACATCACTGCTACATTACTAGACTGGAGAAATGGTCAAGAGTGCGATAACTGCAGTTCATTGTACAAAACCCCATAAGCTCCATATAACATTCACAATACTACAAGTTATGGAAGGGTTCTAGGAGTCACCATTATATGTGATATAAAGGCAAACAAGCAATGTAACCCAGCAATGACACATCACATGCCGGGTGTATACAGAGGGAAGTAGTGATGTCACTCTATAGGGAGAGGAATTACTGTTATACAGAGAGAAGTAGTGATGTCACTGTATAGGGGAGGAATGAGTGTTATACAGAGGGAAGTAGTGATGTCACTGAATAGAGAGAGGAATGAGTGTTATACAGAGGGAAGTAGTGATGTCACTCTATAGGGAGAGGAATTACTGTTATACAGAGAGAAGTAGTGATGTCACTCTATAGGGAGAGGAATGAGTGTTATACAGAGGGAAGTAGTGATGTCACTGTATAGGGAGAGGAATGAGTGTTATACAGAGGGAAGTAGTGATGTCACTGTATAG
>JABWIB010001373.1:43025-60393 GCA_016617825.1 Platyplectrum ornatum | reverse complement strand
ATTAGATTGTAATTAATTATCATATAATATTATAAGGAAATGTATCTAACAATGTATATTCAAAATGGTTGCTCTGACTCTAACGTTATTCAGAACCACAACCCAAGCGACATTTCACAATTACTAGAAAATGTCCTTTCCTGGGACATGTCAATGTTATGTGGTATGCAGTATCGGTGAAAATATAAGCATCATGTAGTAAAAGTTTAATTTAATTTATATGGCCGGAGCAAACTGTAATCATGAATTATACATTGTATAATATTTTTTGTCTTTAGGCAAATGCAGAAGCAGCAGGAATAGAAATCGCAATGGGGTTTATTCCTTAGACTCCACCAGTAACGCAGATGCTGAGCAGATGTGGTCTTGTCTGCCTTGTAAATTCTAACACCATAGCAATAACCTTTTTATGATTGGAAGTTTTACAGATTTTAATTGCCTANGCGAGATCAATTTTTGCACAGTTGGTGCGTTGTTCTGATTAAATAAATACTTCTAAGTATATTTATATAAAATTGATAGATATATAATCTGTATGATCAATTTCTTGCTTTAACCTAGTTAATTATACCGGCAGAGTATAGATGGAATAATATAGCATACCTTTTATATATTACTTTTATCCTCTCTAGTGATGGATTTCACTGGTATAAATACTGGTATATTCAGAATTAAGTAGCACACACCAGTTTGGGATTTTTATGGCACATTCTTATTTAATCGGTTTTTAATAGCATTATTTTCAATGTATACCCTTGTAAATATGACATTGAACCTATCGTTATTTAGTTTTATGCATTTATGCTTCAAAACAACTTAATCTTTAAATTTTCCAGTCCGCTAAACACACTTGCCAAATGCTCCTGGAATGTATTGAAAGGTGAAAGATTGATTGACCCGGTGTAGAAGGGAAGTTTCATTCTGACAGGAGTTTAATGTTGGCTATTTGTTCACAGAAATTAAAAGTCATTTTGTCTTATTGAGAATAATAGTTATGTCGTATATCAGAACATGATATGCACAAGTATATGGTACAATGCTGACTATTTAGACGTTTAGCAAATTATTATACAATTTTGTATATCACCTGTGACCGAGTTTCTTGCCTGTTAATTATTCAGTCAGTAATTTCGCATTCATGTATGCTATATACACAGGTTTACTTTACAGACTTCATTAAATACATTTCCATGAATTTGCATTAGAGATTTGTAATAGTCTGAGTATTCGTCTTACTAGAGAATGAGTCTAATTGACTTACACCTCTATGAATCATTTCTAAAGGATGACTTGTTTGGCACAAGCTAGCAGTTAGATTTGGTTATGTTGGTTTGTTTAATATAGAGGCAGATTTATCAGTAGGNACTAGAGGTGCTACAACATGGAAACTTTTGATCTCTTGCATTAATTAATCTTACAACAGAAACTAAAAACGGACTTTGCTCTAACTACGGTATCTTTAGTGCTCTCTGATTTTTGTCTCGATAATGACATTTCTAGAATTTTGCAGTACACCTCAATGTAGTATTAAAGACAATTTAAGTAAAGGTCAGACACAGCTTTATTAAAGTATATGACTAGTTCATGACGTTCAACCCTAAAAATGCATCTACGCATCACCAGAGATCACAGATGCCAGACACTGGACCTCATGTCATGCTCTAATTAATTGTAATATGGATGTAAGACTTTTGGTAGAAATGTGCAGAAAAATACAATTCTAGAACAAAAAACAAAACAAAAATTGTTCATCAATGTTCATCAATAAATTCTGTGGAGGTTTTCAAAGGCCAGTAGATTGGAATTGGGGAAATGGGGNTTTAATATCCACCTTCCATCTGTCAGAAGCAACAGAAGCCAGCCATCAGATTTCCATTGGCACCTAATTATTTTTTATTTGTATAAAAACAGAATAATTTGCAAGGAAATGTAGCCTAAAGGATTATTTTACTCTAAAACAGAACATGAACCCAAACCAAATTAATCGACAGAATAGTGTATGTCATTGTGGTGGACATCAACAGATCTCACTAAACTGTGCTTTTGTTGTGGATGGCCTGAAGGGTTCAGCTACCTATTCAGGTGATTATATGGGCTAGGGTCTTTATTTGCTCTGTCAAAAAGGACTGGTGCCTCTACAGAGAGGCTATGCTACTACAATGAGAATAGATTCATTTTATACTTTTCATGCAAAATGAGTATTGCTCATATGTAAAGAAATTTACCCCTTCCAGGTGGCTGGTGCATACCCAGTGTTTATTTTTAGGACCTTATACATGGTATAGATCTATTAAGAGCATTTTGACTATTTAAAACCGGTCTACATTGTCCTCAGTTTAGGTGCCCAAACCGCTGGATTTATTATTTGGCGGTTTCAGGTATCCTTTTGAAATTGCTGGCAATGTATANTGGTATATAAGTGACCAAACTCCCAGGTTTTTACTTAGAAAGGCTGGAGAATTTGCAGAACCAGATTAAGGCATTGGGGAGTCAGGGCACTTAAGAATGGGGAGCCTTCGGGGGCCCAAAACACACACAAACTGCCGTGGCCAATCAGAAACAGGGGCTCCTGATTGACCGTGACCCGTGATAATTGTCCCACACTGCACTCTGGCAGAAAGTGGAGAAAGGGAGATTACCAACATTTGGGGGCCCTCAAAGATGATGGAGAGAGGGGNGCGGCTCTGACTGCTCGGTCCATNCGTAAATGTCAATATGATGGTCAGAACCAGACAGCAATGGGGTGCATATCCGGGACAGGACGAGAGAATTTAACAAGATCGAACATGTGTAAAAGTTAATGGAGGGAGAATACACCAAGTTAAGCTGAGTACACACTACACTACATTAAGTTTCACATGATGCAAAACTTAACAATTCCACTAATGACTATTATCTACACATTATTCAGGAGAACCTCCTTTTTCTTTACCATCTGTTCTCCTGAAATTGTTCAATCATTGGTCTACATGATTTTTGGAGCGTATTCACTGATCTGGTATCTCTGAATAACGTGGTACTCATGTGACCTGCATGAAGTCTAAATCATTTAGTGTGCTCCCAGCTCCCAGCCATGCTTTTCTCCACTGTGCAGCGTGTCCCCGCAGCTCCGTCTCAGGGATTCCTCCGACTGTCAGTGGCGTTCTGGGGATTGCCCCTTCTGATTGGCCAGCAGCGTCACGTGTTCAGCCTCCCTAGTGCCNGCACGTTCTCCTTCCGGCGCGCAATTACGTCATCGGTCTCGGCTGCTGCGAGGACAGCCGAGACAGACCAATAGCAGGCAGGGGGCTGATCCTTCCCAAGCTCCTGATTGGNCAGCCCCCTGTTAAATATCCGGCGAGAGCACTATAGCCTGCTCCTTCTCTCTCCCTCTCTCTCTTGTGGCTGCTCTATCTTTGTGATCCACACCTTTAGGTGCTCCAGTGAAGACCAGGCCCCAGTTATACTCTGCACCTCGGTGGACCTTCCNGATTGGCCAGCAGCGTCACGTGTTCAGCCTCCCTAGTGCCGGCACGTTCTCCTTCCGGCGCGCAATTACGTCATCGGTCTCGGCTGCTGCGAGGACAGCCGAGACAGACCAATAGCAGGCAGGGGGCTGATCCTTCCCAAGCTCCTGATTGGNCAGCCCCCTGTTAAATATCCGGCGAGAGCACTATAGCCTGCTCCTTCTCTCTCCCTCTCTCTCTTGTGGCTGCTCTATCTTTGTGATCCACACCTTTAGGTGCTCCAGTGAAGACCAGGCCCCAGTTATACTCTGCACCTCGGTGGACCTTCCTACTCCGGGCTCGCCCTCTGCCCATCCTGAGTTAGTCTGACCTTACTTATACCTACCATATTGTGTTTGCTCATGATCTTTACCGTGTCCTGGTGCCAGTTTACTGGGCAACATATCATACCCCACGTAACAACCACCACTGTGCTTCAAGGAAAGATACTGAATGTGCTGCACTGTCTTCCTGTTGTCAATTACAGCGGTTGGCAAATTACCACATTACAACCTGAAATGCACAAGCAAGAAAATCAGATTACCAACATTACCGCACAGTATAAATCCAATCACATTCTCAATTCTAATGTCCCATGTTTGCTCCTCTCGGGAATGAGGCTGAGGCAGTGATGTAATGTAAATTTCTGCCTCCAGCGCTCATCAGTTCTATAAATTGGCAGGCTTGATGATGTTACGCCCACTCATTCATAGCAATTGTATGAGTTTTCTGTTCAGGGGCGGGGCTTTGGGTATGATTTGCATAAATCACGCCCTCCACATCACCCCACTCTGCCAACTTCTAAAAGTCTACAACCCTAACTTAAAACTTTTTTAAAGGTAAAATTAATGCAAGCGTATACCAGAGCAAAACCAGCATTGTGCGGCATACAGGTCAATTATCATTTTATGGCATGCAAATAAAACACTTTGCTTTTGCATAAAGCTGTGTAGGTCTACAATCTGGGCACTGGATCAGCACCACTGTCTTTATCCAGTATTGATCAGTAATAACCATATAATACTTACACTTATTACACCGTAATATGGATCAGTTTTCTGTTCAACCATTTTTCATGATGGTCTTCTGACCATCATGAAGAATTTGCATACCTACAGACATTTAGGAAACAGAAACGGGTTCCACCCCGGGGCAAAATTTAACGCATTGATTTAAGACGCAGTTTGCGGAGAAGTCTGGTCCATGATGTACTGGAAATTTCTAAAATATAAATCACAAAAATTTCTTTGTATATAATACTATTTCATATTAAGCACATTCTGATGCCTTTAAATACAGACCACGTTTCAGTAAAAATGTCTCATATGGAAAATGACTGGCAGGTGAATAAGAGGTGACTCTATGCTGGATAATTTAACCAATCAAATCACCCGTGTGACAGCCGTCATAGGATCAAGTCGTAATTGCTCTTTGAATCAGTTGAAGATGTTTCATAATTAATCATCTGCTTAACTTCTGCTTATTCACTCATCTTAACGACAGACAGTTTAACTGTCATGGACAATAAATCGCATTATGAAGATGTTTTGTTTAATCATCTTACCTAAAAGTGCTGCTCACATCTCAGCCGTGATTGTCTACAAACATAATTATGTATCATTTTTGTTTTTAATATCTCACTAGTAACACATAAAACACGTGGACTTATTGGCGTGCTACAAATTATGTCAATAAAGCAAATATAGAAAATATATCTCTACGAGGTATATTTACTAAGCGGTGAGATTGTAAAGTGGGGATGTTGCTCATAGCAACCAATCAGATTCAAGCTCCCAGTTTCATTTTACACACTGGAGAATGTGAGCTCAAATCTGATTGGTTGCTATGGGCGACATCCCCACTTTACAATCTCACTGCAATCACCGGGTACTTTGATTCAAATATAAGGAATACATGGATGAAGTGAATGTTAAAGCTATATTGAAGAACTGAACACAGGGAAAGTAAACAAGCAGGCAGAGCAACAGGACAACAACCTGGAGGTACAGACCAGTAGGGAGCTGGGCACAAACTCAGGGAGCAGAGTAGCAGGTATGATTGAAGGAACAAGACTAAAAAGCAAGAGTACTAGTAACAGAGAAACAGTCGATTGACAAAATACACAAGGAGCAAAGAGTTAAATATTCAAGAGCAAACTTATCATAGAAAGTAATGCACGTGAATCCAGGTAATGCCCAAAGAGAAAGCTGTCACAGGGAGTATGCAGGAGAGCCAAGATAATGGGGGAAAAGGAAACAAGAGCGAGAAACACACTGCAAGACAATGAACCAGCCAAGTCTGCTGGGGGTAAGGTGGTATAAGTAGCCAAGTGCCAGGTGCTGTCTATCAGGAATAATTAAACAGACAGTCATTTTACACCAAAGCTACAGACTGCCTGAGTCCAAGTATGCAGGAAGAAAAAGGGGCTGATTGTGACAATCGTCTTATATTATCTATAGGCTCCTCATGATCTGTAGTTGCCTGTAGAACAGACACTTTTGTCTGTAGAACAGACACTTTTGACCCTGTATTAATGTGCCAGGTAATTGGCTGTTGATCGAATACCCACAGCAGTAGCAGGGATTTCAAATGGACAATGATGATGGAATGTTCAAATTGCCGGTCAATTTGGCCAAATCCCTGCAAATATATAGCAAATCGAAAGTGTTTTTAAATGAAATCCCCAAGTCAAATCGAACCAAATCGACTGGGACACATCAAATCCACCATTACTGAATACTACAAATCCCCGAGCCACGCCGATATCAAAACTCTGCAATTTGAGTTGATTTCATTTCCCACTCCAAATTGACCTTTAGTAAATTCCCCCCCAGGAGTGCTAATTACCATTGAACCTTACTCTCTGTCTGTTTGGTGCAGGTACTGCTCCTTCCCTATCTCTGTATCCAGGAGTGCTAATAACTCTGGAACCTCGCTGTTGACGCAGGTACTGTTCCTTTCCTATTTGTGTACACTTAGTATCCAGGCAAGCTAATTCCCATAGAACCTTTCTATCTGTCTGTTGGTGTAGGTACAGCTTATTCTTTATATCTGTGTATACTCGGTATCCAGACGAGCTAATTCCCATAGTTCTGTTTATTGGTTGTGGGTGGTTTCTTTTCTATCTCCCTCTGTGCCCATTCCAGTCTCTGCCAGTTCCCCTAACAGTGCCAGTGTTTCCGCATCAAAGGGGCTCAAGTTAACACCTGTCCCTGGTTAGACTCTGTGCCTTAAGGGGGTGGTTCTGGGTATCATCACACACCTCCAAACTTGGGTTTTCCAAGCTCTCTTTCTCATCCTCCCTGCAGACCCAAATCCAACAATGCTTCTGCACCACTGACTGGTCTAAGACTTGTATCCCTCAGTTGCCTGCCATTTGCGAAATCTCTGTCTGAATATATGCAATCTGATGTTGGGACTGTTCCAAACATCCATGGCAAAATAATTGTGTTTCTCCTTACAAATATTACTGTACCTTTCTGTGAATGTGATTGTATACTACACTTTTATTATTTATTGTTCCAATAAAAAAAGTTTGAACAAAAAAAAAGGATAGAGGCTCATAATGTATACGGTGTATATGTGCAGCAGACAGATTAAATAAAGTGGACAAATCTCCCAGACCCGCTGTGGATCATTTACATATCATTTCCTATAGGAGCCAGATAAAAGCATGGTGTTTGGACGTTGGATATTCTAAGCCAGTACTTCATTTTCAGGGTTGGGTGCAACTATACATTAACTGTGAAATATATTTTATAGTTCATTACATTTTACAATATGAAATATTGTCGTCTAAACCTCTACTGGAAACTCCGAGCATTTTTTTGTTTGTCAAGCAATAGTCACAAATGTAAATTTGCATGTTCAACATCACTGCCATCTGGAACTCGCTCTTTCAGCCAAAGATATTATTGAGTAAAATGGGTATGATGCATGAAAGATGCCAGATGCCAAATCATATAATAATGACAGAAATAATAATCTGTGAAAGGTGTCAAAATGGCAAAAAATAAATAAACGACTTTTCCACTTTTTAACTTTTCCTAGCTCTGGGCATTCTATTTTGTTACTGGTTCTTATTTCATTTCAGATATATAGTGTCTGCTATAAAGGATAAATGATAAAATATAAATTGTGGCAGATTCTGTTATATGATTATGTACTGACCCTCCTCAGGATACACTTAAGTGCTTTCTATAAACCTTAGCCAGAGCAATGCTAGCATTCAAGCTCAATGGGCCATAATATTCATTCAATGGCTTCTGCTCTGACATTCGGAGGATTGGGCTCACTTTTGTGAGGACACGCTCTGAAAGATGTGTTAACTCATGCAAACCGACCTGTTTTGACAAGGCAGCTCACTGCAATAATACTGCCAGCAAGAAAGAAGAGGTCCTGTCCGAACTCCGTAGCCGAATGAAGAACTGGTAAATCACGGATAATAACAGGTAAGATTTGCCTCAACCCTAATCCTAATCCTTACCCAAACTCTCCCCTTCTATTACTCTAATTGCCCTGCAGCCTAAGCCTGACCTTTCACATCTCAGTTCTATCCTCTCCCTAACCCTAACCTTCCACTTCCACAATCCGTTCACTCCCTCCATCTCGTCATGATTTCCTGCAAACTGATGTCAGCTTTTAGAAGAAGAGCTGAAGACAGAACAAGTAGGGAGAAAGCTGAAGATAAGAAGACTAATAATACTTTTTGGAGAGAATCATCAAAAAAGTGGGAAGACGAATAAATACAGGGAGAAGGTCTGGATGGTTAAGGGACTGTTTACCCTTTTTTGGCATAGGGTGGACCAATCCCATATTCGCACTCTATTTATGTCTTCATTTCTAGTTACAGGTTTGCCTTACCTTCTCAGAAGACAGCAGTGAAAATACTCCAAAGAAGGAGTCTGTCATTTTGTCCATGTGCTGTATTCCCAGCACTGTGCTCCATGCAAGAAACCTCTCTTTTCTGATTGTAGGTTGGCCCATTAGGGGAAGTCAGGCTGTCGCCTAGGGCGGCCGGCCCGTGAGGTGCGGCAGTTTGGGGTAAAATAACTTATTAAAAAAAAAGGGCGGGACGGGACCACTCCGCCGNCCTCCGCGGTGGTTCTGAAGCGGCGTGACGTCGCTTCAAAGGGGGCATGTGCTAGGTTTGCCTAGGGTGTCTGCAGACCTAGCGCCGGCCCTGCACCCTGGGCTGCAATGGCTGCAATGTGGCTCCCCCATATGGGGGGTGTATGTGAAGGACTATAGGGCATATATGGGGGACTGTGGCACATACATATGAGAAACTGTAACACCCTATAGTTTTTTTATACATAGCATAAAGTCACCTGGAGCTCAGAATCTGAGGGGGGAGGTTCATGAGTGTCACTAAGAGGCGTTACATATCTCATTGCAACTATAGAGGAAATAGGTAAGTAACGTCCTGTTTTGTCTGTACAGGAGTGTGGCATTAGGGAGGATGGGGAAAAGGGTGGGATGGGGGACAACTAGTTGAACTTTGCCTAGGGTGTCTAGAGACCTAGCACCCCCTGGCCAGGACAAGTAACATGCTAACCAACTTGATCAGCATGATCTTTCTCACGCTATGTGCCATCTATTTAAGTATATTTCAGTGATTCAAACATTTCCAAGAAAGTTTTGCATAAACCATATGCATGTTACTGTCATTACTGTCATGATAACAGTATTACGATTATTGATAACAGTATTACAATTACTTTTCCGAGAATATACATAAACCCTTTCGTGTAATGAGAAACAGAGGAAAGGATGATTTGCAATACCTTACGACATACGCAGATATGAGTATGTGTAGATCACAATATAATAAATATTCTAGTTTGGGTTTTAGGAGAAGCCGTCATTGGAGTGGTTAATGTTCCGGTTTTCCTTCTTGCTCTACATATGTTGTGTGTTACAGTTACATCACAAAGTGATTACACAGCAATTGGAAAGGAGGAGAAAATCGTCACTCCAAGAAAGTCCTGACCCTAAGAAAACTGAATTTATTCTGGGAGGTCCACTCCATTAACACCTAATGCAATCTGAGGCCCACTTCAGACGACCTGCCACCCCATTCGAAGCCTTAGTCTCCCGCTCTCCCCTCCCTAAACACCTCATCTCCACCATCTACAAAATGTTAATGGAGGCGAAATTTCGGGACCCACCCCCATATGTCCAGGCCTGNCANNGNNACCTCTCACACCCCCCCTCGGAGGAGGAATGGTCACGGATATTTCGCTTCTCACACTCATGCTCCCGTAGTCTGACAGTTGTCGAGACTCAACTCAACTTAAGATCATGACTCGCTGGTACAGGACCCCCAAATTCTCCATTCCTATCTCCCAACAGTCTCTGCCTCCTGCTGGCGGTGTTCGTCAGCTGTGGGATCTCTGGCCCACATCTGGTGGGGTTGCCCGGGGTTAGCTCACTACTGGAAACAGGTTTTGGAACTCTCTAGGACCATCACGGGCTCTGATGTTCTGGCCGACCCCAAATTCTGGATCCTGTCCCTCCCCCCGTGATCTCCCATGTCGTTTAAGCGCACTCTGCTCATGCACCTGGGCAATGCTGCTAGGGCCGTCATCCCGGTGCATTGGAGGTCCCCCGTCCCCCCATCAATTACCGAATGGCTCAAGCGGGTAGCGTTCTACCACGACATGGATGCCATCATACTCTCAGCCACGGACCGTTTTCAGGACTACCTCGTGACCTGGGGGCCCTGGCTCCAATTCACGGACTCCGCCCAGTACCCTGCTCCCAACCAGACCGCTGACTCTGCAGTGCCCACAACCTCGGCTGCCTCGCCGGCGCCACCCGAGTGAACACCGCTTCCACCCCCACCGCTCCCCCCCTCCACTCTCTCCCCTCTTTGTCCTTCTTCCCTCCTTTCTCTACCCCCTCTTGGTGCCCTTCCCTGGTTTCATGTACAACGTTCGCAAAGTTCTTGTGATTTACAGATGCCAGTTTATTGTACTTTTTTGTTCTGCCGTGTGCTGTTGATCACCTGTAATGCCTGTTTTATTTGTACGCCTTTCTCCAATAAACACAGAATGGATACTAATGCAATCTGAGGAAGAGAGCGAGGAAGATCTGTCTGGATATGGGGCATCTCAGGACATTCACACGTGATAATTGCTGTTAAAGCATAGCAATCTTTATAGACACATTTCTCAATGTGTAACGCAAGTCTTCTGACAACTTAAAAGATGTGATACACAGAACATAGGAAACTGTGATTCTAAAAGTTTCTGCTGCAGTTATCCTCAGCTGTGACTACAATCAATGAGACCCACCATACTATAAATTATTGAGAGCTCTAATGAATCATTCATATAAGAAATGTCATGGGGATACTAGACTAGATATTGTTCATGCCACTGTTACCGACAAAGGCTAATTAATAAACCACTGTCAATAGCAAATGTCATGGAAAATATTCAGACCTCATTCCCCATCGCTCTGAGGAGGCGGGAAGAGCACCCGAAACGCGTCAGAGGTCATCCTGTTTAGCAGCATCTCCGGCCAGCACTGTGGCTATCACTCGCCGTGTCTCCTGTGTTGTGCATACCATCAGCTTCCCAGGTCCAGCTTCACTACCGCCCACAGCCAGCGGCAGCCCTGCGCTGAGTCTGGGTACGAGTGCTCTAGAATCTTTTACTTGTCTTATGTTACACATTTTGCTCTACATGACTACGTTCATTTAATATGGCATATGCCAGTCCTGATCATCACTGTTATGGTCGCCGTTCTGTCCTTCATCTGTAGCCACCGCAACAAGAAATCTGAAGATATGAAGATTGTGTGACCTTAATCATAGCATTATGCTTTATTCCCAGATGATACTGAGAGGCGGATGTGGTCAAAAGCAGTTTAATAATTATTAAATATTGACTTGGTATGTGTGCTCTACATAGGAACAATTTATAAAAGTAAAAAAAGAAAAATATACATTTTAGATGTCAATGTCTAAAGTTAAGCCATTGTGAAAACCTTTGAAGTCATCTGGCCTTGGGGTCTAATCAAATTGAAGGATGTAAGTTCTACATTTGGATCTGTCCCAATCAATCAAGACTTCATGGAAAGTTGGGACAACATCTTTGCTTCATGGGTCTAAATTTACTATGCATGGAGATTGGAGGGAGATTGAACCGTGGGGATGTTGCCCAGAGAAACCAATCAGATTTGAGTTCACATTATTCAGAGAAAATGAGAGCTTGAATCTGATGGGTTGCTATGGGCAACATCCCCACTTTTCAGTGTCTCTGCAATCTCCCTGAATAGTAAATTTAGGCCATGGTGTTGTGCTCATAACAGGAATCAATACAGCCTTACCAAAGGGATTGGAGAGTGAGTTACCCCAATCTAATAACATAGCAACTATAATTGTTTGCTGGTCACGTACAAAGTCAGTGTTTACCCCTGAAACGTTACAGAATTTAATCCAAGTAACTGTAGGTCTAGAAATGAGGATTAATGGTCATATCTGAGCAGGATATAATTTGTCTTTAATCTGCGTTTACATATTGGCTGTCATGTATAGTGAGATGGACTACTCCTATGTACACAGAACATAACACCGTCATGGCACCTCCCCTGTCTATGTGAACTCTATCTATATCTTTACATATGTTTTCATAAGCCAAAGAATTCAGATCCACATCACGTCATTAGATTTGTTTCCTGTCACCATTGGCTCTTGATATTTAGCGTTATGTTATTTTGAGCTTATAACAGATTTACACTCCTCAGTTTATAGATAAAATAAACTGGCGATTTTCCATCTGCGGCAGTCACAAGTCATCCAGATGGCGCTGGGGTTTCTCATGCTCATTTTAAACATCTGTCACACTGGGAAACGCATTTCATTCTCTGTGCATCGTTTGGAAAATGATCTTAATTCGGCAAAAACAATTTTATGCTACTAGGAGACAAATAAATGGGCATATAACAGTTCATAAACACTCAATCGACGCAAGGGTGTGTAGCAGGCAAGTCACACAAAGAGACAACCCTGCTGTTCCTTTTAGAGAAAATAGTGATGTCTTGAATTATGCTATTTCTTCTGAGTGCGTGCTATGAGATGTTGCAACGTTCGGGCTTCACTCCTGGTGTGATACGGCAAGTTATAATACAATAATTAGTTTAATCTGTTTGCCATTGTGCAGGAGAAGATTTCTCAGAGCCTGAAATTATTCATTCTTTATTCACTTAACAAAAAGTTTCCCAAGTCATAAAGTCAATAAGTCGATCAGTAAAATCGCTTTGTGTTACATATGTGTTAAAACATGTAACTAGGGTGAGATTTGTGGGACGTGCCCTCGGAAAGATTGGCAGTGAGGTCCAATGGGGCACCATTATCACCCACCGGACTCACTCTTAAAGGGCTTTTCATGCAGTCCCCCCCCCCCCCTCCCAATGCAGCTGTATTCCTGGTGCGATAGTATGCACAGTTGGCAGGGGGGAGGTAAATAAAGTATGTAAGGTAAGTAGGGTAAGTAAGGGCTGGGTTCAGTATATCCTGTTTTCTGCACCGCAATCATTTTATTTAATTTTAAGTTTAAGTTTTAAGTCTCATGCATATTCCTGAAATATACAACATGATACAAAGTAGTAAGTCAGCATATTTATCAGATAAATGTATCATATACAAGGAATGGATGTTAGGTGTAAAGTGCGAAGGAGATGGATGACACCAAGACAGTGAACTTAGGGGGTGGAGGAGATAGAGAATAGCAAATGGTGATAGTGATGAATGGTGAGGAGAAGATTATAGCGGTTGGTTTTGTCCATGTTCAGCCTCAAGAGGTGTTGGACCATTCTTGAGGATAAGGTCCTCTCTATTCCTATCTCCACATTGTTGTCTTTTATTCACTTACTCAGAGGGGAGGCAGAGGATGACGGTGGAGGCAAAGGCCAGGAAGGTCCACTAGAGGGGTAGGAGGTTAGAGATGGTGGGAAGGATGGGCTAAGAGCCATGGGGACCAAACCAAAGGGAAAAGGTTGTCATGGTCAAGGAGGTGGTAGGATATCTTTTCCATGCTTGCGACAAACCAAATAAAGTTAGTGAGTGCGGGCAGTTGAGGGGGGTCGCGTGATTTCCAAGCTTTGGCAACAAGGCATTTAGCCGCAGAGATAATATGTGAAGCGAGGCGGGCAGAGTGTTTATCAAGGCCATGGAACGGGAGACAAAGGAGGAACGACCATGGATCCTTGGGGATCGGGCAGGCAAGAAGAGAGATGAAAAAGGTCCCACACCATGTCCCAGAACAAGGAAATCTTGGGACAAGTCCATCAAATATGGATATAAGTGCCAGGCCGGCCACAGCCCCTCCAGCACAGGGGGAGGCAGAGGAGAACATAACCGCAAGCCTATCAGGGGTAAGGTACCATCTGTAATAGATCTTGTAAGCATTTTCTTTGATTTTGGTTGAGAGGGATACCTTTGCGATACATTCCCTGGCCAAGGTCACGCTCCCAACGTGCTTCATGGGCGTCCGTGGGGCCCAACAGGGAGGGAAGCAAGAGGGCATAGATGGCGGAAATTAAACCCTTCTTGAAAGGGGAAGTGAGGCAGAGAGACTCGAAGGGCGAGCAGCAATAGGTAGAAGGGGTAGGGAATGAAGAAAGTGAAGAAGCTGGAGGTAACGAAATGGATTATGGGGCAAGGAGGGAAAAGCTGCATAAAGTTCCGGGGAGGGGGAAAGCCAGGTCTGTTGATGGACCAGGTCGGAGGCGAAGCGTATACCCGCCTGGCGCCAAGGGAGGGAAAAGCGCAAGGATAGGCCCGGGTGGAAAGATGGATTGTCCCACAGGGGGGTCAAGGGGGAGTAGGATGACGCATTTGACAACCGTCTTTTACAGACATTCCATATGTGGGCTGAGAATTTGATTGTCAGTAGCGGGGACACTAGGGATGCTCGATCCGGGGAAGATAAACACCAGAGGGAGGAGATGGAGCTGATGCCGAGGAATGCAGATTCCAGGTCTACCCACACCAGCGTACCGGGTGAGGAGAATGAGGCTGAGATATGGCTGAGGTGGGCAGCCCAATAATAGGCCCTAAGATCCGGGAAGCCACGACCACCCGCAGAGGTGGTCTGTTTGAGGAGCGTGAGCCGGGTTCGGGGGTGTCTGTATTCCAGATGAACCGAGAGAGAAGAGATTGGACAGAGGAAAAGACCGAAATAGGGATTTTGATAGGGAGGGTTTGGAAGAGATAGAGGAATTTGGGGAGCAGAGACATTTTAATGGCAGTAATCCTGCTCAGCCATGAGATGATAAGAGGGCGCCAGGAGAGAAGGGTCAATCGGAATTGATGGAGAAAAGCAGGGAAATTGTCGGC
This sequence comes from Platyplectrum ornatum, assembly GCA_016617825.1. Classification (NCBI taxonomy): domain Eukaryota; kingdom Metazoa; phylum Chordata; class Amphibia; order Anura; family Limnodynastidae; genus Platyplectrum; species Platyplectrum ornatum. Next base: position 45,561 of record JABWIB010001373.1, on the reverse strand, counting down.
ATAAAGGGATTCATATGAATCTGTAAGAAAGACGCCGAGATATTTGATTTTCGGCCGGCACCATTGAAAGGAGAAGGTGGCAGCAAGGTCTCATCAGGTGCGCGGAGAGACGTTGAGGAGGAGAGCTTCCGTCTTGGAGAAGTTGACCTTATAGCCGGATAGGCGACCATAGGTCTCAAGGACACGGAATAGATTGGGGACCGAGATCTGGGGATGGGTGAGGGTGAGAAGGACATCATCGGCAAATAGGGAGAGTTTGTAATCCCGGTCACCAACCTGGATGCTCTGGATGTCAGGGGATGCCCGGACAGCAGCCGCCAAGAGCTCAATGACAAGGGCGAAGATAAGGGAAGACAGGGGGCAGCCCTGACGCATGCCATTTCCAATCAAGACTGGGTCAGTTAACAAGAATTCTGGCTGAGGAATTAGAGTAGAGAGAAAGGACCCCCTGGAGAAAAGGGCCCGAAAAGCCAAATCGTTCCAGTGTGCAGGACATGAACTGCCAGGATATGCGGTCAAATGCTTTTTCAGCGTCAAGGGATAGGATAATGGCTGGGGTGGAGTGCGAACAAGCAGCGTGGATGAGGTTAATCGAGCGGCGTGTGTTGTCTCTGGTCTGGCGGCCTGGGATGAAGCCCACCTGGTCGATGTGGATAAAAGAGGGCAGGAGGGAGTTGAGCCGGGAAGCCAGGACTTTAGCGAAAATCTTGATGTCGACATTGAGGAGGGAGATAGGGCAGTAGCTAGCGCAGTCATGAGGATCTTTACCCTCCTTAGGGATGAGCGAGATGCAGGCTTCTAGGGAGAAGGACGACCAGGGGGCCCCACCCAGGACCGCATTGAACAGGGTGTGGAGCCGTGGAGACAAAAGGGAGGTAAATTTTTTATAGTAAGCCGCAGTAAAGCCATCAGGGCCCAGCGCTTTGCCCACCTTTTGGGAGGCGATAGCTTGGGATACTTCCTCCAGTGTGATGGGGCGCTTAGAAATGCAGAGCCCTCCGGAGAGATCGAGGGCAGGGGAACCGAGGCCAAGAAAGTGCGGATGCGGGAGACATGAGAGGAGAGGGCCAGTGGACCCTGAGGTTTCGGCAAGTTTTACAGGGCAGAGTAAAAGGCACGGAAGTTGGCCTGCATGCGGGGAGGGTCATGGGTAAGATGGCCTTGGGGGGTGCGGACAGCTAATAGGTTGCGGGCAGAGATTTTTGGAACGCAATTTAGTGGCGAGCAGTCTGTCTGCCTTGTCTCCCTTGTCATAATAGAGTTGGGTGAGCCAGCAGAGTTTATTGGCCGCCTGGTTAGAAAGAAGTAAGTTAAGTTTGCCTCGGAGCCTGGATAGTTCAGGGAGGAGGGCGGGGTCCTGGGAGGCCTTATGTCGGGCGTCAAGCGCATGCAGGGCGTAGGTGAGGGACGAGATATTGGCCAGTCTGGTTCGTTTAAGGCGGGAGGAGTGTGCAATAAGGTGAAACCGGATAACTGCCTTATGGGCGTCCCATAGCAGCATAGGAGAGGTGTCTGGGGAAGCATTGAGCTGGAAGTAGTCCGTGAGAGCCGACTGGAGCTGTTGGTGGATAGTCGGGTCCCGAAGCAGTCACTCGTTAATGCGCCAAGTGGCATGTGGGGGGGCAGATCACAAGGCCCGAAAGGTCAGCAGAGATCGGGGCATGGTCTGACAAGGTCCGCGGGTGGATGGAAGCGCTTTGCAGCTGCAGGGTAAGAGCTTGGCTGAGCAGGATCATGTCAATCCTGGAGTAGGAGCGAGAGGTAGAGGAGAAGGAAGTAAAAATTCTTGGTGAGGGGCTCACGGATGTGCCAGGAATCGTAAAGGTTGTGGAGCTTGAGAAAAGCCTGAAGGGCTTTAGAATTACGGGCATCAGTGGAGGAGGGGGTGGTTGAGGAGGTGGGAGACCGGTTGAATGTAGGGAAGAGGGTGCAGTTGAAGTCCCCGGCTACAATCCTGCAGCAGATATTTCATACATAACAGAACACAGATGAAACACTAACAGTTCAAACAGGCTGTGCAACCCTGGACTGCATAGGCCCCAATAATAGGAGCACTGATTAGTCTCTTGCAGAAGGTCATTAATGTGGGAAGACCATTCAGCGGATACAATGCATTTTCTTATATTTCATTCTATCTCCACAGTTCTAGTCTAAATGCCAACACTGATGTTGTTATCACAATCATAGCTTGCAGCTAATCTGGATAGTGTTCTTTTTGTCACAAATGCTTTCGGGATGGCAGTGACCCTAAATTTCTGCTCAAAACTACTTTTCATCATAAAAAGTCTTTTGATAGTAGCGACAGCTAAAAGTCAGCTATGAAGACGCTGTAATGTGATGTTTCCCCAGCATCTTAATTCTTCTACAATATGAAAGAACCTACCATGGTAAAAGACAAAATTGATAAATGATGATGGATATATCAACAGGCCCTGTGCATACTAATGCATACATATGGCTATCAAACCAGTTGTATATGAATAATAAATATAAATATATATATATATATATATATATATATATATATATATATATA
>JABWIB010001373.1:18589-34151 GCA_016617825.1 Platyplectrum ornatum | reverse complement strand
TCCCATCACTCTGGTAGTTGATCTTCTCCATACTCTTCTCTTCCCATCACTCTGGTACAAGTTGATCTTTGTCTCATCTCTTCATAGGATGTTGTTCCAGAACTGTAATGGCTTTTGTAGATGTTGTTTGGCAAACTCTCTAATCTAGTCTTCCTGATTTTGTGGCTCAGCAATGGTTTACATCGGAGTGAACCCACTATATTCACTCTTATAAAGTCTTCTACATAACTATAGAAGGTGCAGCTGCTACTGGGCTTAGAGGACAGTTTAGCCCCAGAACCATGTGATTTGATTTACTTGCTATAGGGTCTGAACCTTGCTCCTGTGTTTAAAAGCACAGACCGTCATCAGCTGGCCATGCAGTGGATAGTCTTGATCTTGTTTCTCCCAGTTCCTTATAGATATCTCCCTGGGCATTGACTGTAAGTTGCAGGTTGGTTGCTTTATGATAATGGGTGACTGTTCTGCACATGTCCAGACAAGTAATTAGGGAGATGATCCTAAGTTGCGCATTGCGTCTGAATGTGGGCGCTGTGTGTGTCGGTTTTTGCGTTTTTTCGCACTGCCCATGCGCACAGAACTCTGAATCGCACGCTAATCAGGCGCACATTAGCGTCTCCAGGGCTCTGCGCCTCAGATTTTGGAACTGCGATTTCTGTTCCTGCCAGCATATTATAATGAGATTTCGGGGCGTGCCTGTTGTTGCGTTTAGCGCTGCGCATTGCGATTATTAGCCATCTGCGGCTTTTTGCTTGCGGCTGCCTGGGGATGATGCAACTGGTCAAACTGGTCTATTTCCTATACTTTGCAGATCGTTTGTAATAGTTGTAGGAAGTGTTCCCTGGCCTGTAAACTTGTGTGTTGTGCAGTGCTTGCATCTTTGATGTGTCATCTGAAAACACTGAAATAATTTACATTATCATTGTTACCAGCTACCAAGTTCTGTGGGACTGTATAATATTTTTTACATTTTTTTTGATAATGCTAGGTAAATGACAACAGTCCTACAACATCTTCATTTTATGGGATAAAGTTATTTATGGTATTGAAAAAAAAAATGAAAAATAAAAAGTATAAAATGTATCAGTGCTGTAAAGGAAACTTTAACCAAACAGGTCATTTATTATATTTAGGTTGACCAAAAAAGCAAATACATTACATTCATTTTACCTTGTTCCCTCAGTTTTGTCACAAAGCACATAAAAAAAAATTCCATCAAGACGCTAAACTGCCCTGGCCGTGAATGCTTGCGCATTGCGTTTTTTTGCGCGCTTTTCACAGTTGTGTTTTTTGGCAAAAAAACGCAGCTTTGGATTATATGCAATGCGCACGTACGCAACGCATGCGCCAGTGCAGCGCTGCAACTTAGGATCAGCTCCCAGGATAGTGGTTGGGATTGTTCCCATATATGGTACCTTGAATGCATCTAATTTTTACAAAGCATTATCATCTTAAACATGCCAAGGTCCTATGGCATAGTAGGTGCATACACCAACTGCCTGTTTATATGGGTCTGTGCCAGTTATTTGCCCTTAAAGGAGGTGGAGTTTTGACCAAATATGACAATATGTGGGTGTAACTGAGCTGAATTCAGGTAGAATTGGGTGTGGCTTATTTTTACTATTTTGTTCATTTAAGCTGTTCCTATGAGGCCTAGAAGGATCTTCACCCACAGCTCCTTCTGCACATAAAATATGTGCCCCGCACTGTGGCCCTTTGTCAGAACAGACAGTTGTGGTTTCAGGTGTCACTCTGGATGGAGCGCTACCACTGGGCCCTCACAAAAATGCAATATCGAACCCCTGGAAAGAAATACTAGGAGTTATGAGAGTTATGTTTTACAAGGTTATGAAATATATCAGATGGTCATTACATTATTTACATCATAAAAGAAAAATGTTAAATATCTTTGGTGTCGCGTTTTAATATTTTCTGTGTATGTGTTATTGTCAATGGGGGGGGTTTATATCTTTCTAGTTAATCGTTGGCTCCATCTGTTTATAATACAGCAGCAGTGATAAATTATCTATATTAGATTTTTCCCAAATGGTGAAAAGTAACAATATGTTTGAATAAAATATTTCAGAATACTGTCTGAGACGATTTTTTTTTCTTCAAAAGATTAAAATGCTGTCATCGCATCTTAAAAACAATCTGTCTGCATTGTGCAAATCTGAGCGTTCTTCTTTTATAATATAAATTAGGCATCTTCAGAAATCAAGGACACATGTTCTGCTTAGAGGCAAGAGAGAAAATAATTCTGCTTTCTAGAATCTGATGATGAAATATGAACCTGCAATCTTTCCCCTTGAACAGATGTGATATATATGGGGTGATGGCGAAATGAAACCAATGCCACAGAGCACCAAGGTTCATGCCAGCCATAGGCAATGGCAAGAGTCAAAACAAAACATACACTATGTTTATTTTAATTCAAAAAAATGCTGTAATTGTAAGTTTTGCTGTACATGGAACACTCAAGTCAATAATCTAATATCAATGTTCTGGTGGACCAGATCCAGACCTAAGAAATATGGATGTTTCCTGCACTATGCATGTGACAGACTCCAATACGCAAGTCTTTCACACAGCAGAACTGAAGCAGGTTGTGTACAGCCACAGTACACATGTTCTCCCTCAGGGCCGGATTAAGAGCCACATGAGCCTGGGGCTAAAAATGAGCCCATTGGAATGGCCAGTGTGGGTGTGATCATTGTCAATGATATGTAGGGCGCTTCATCACATTGTGCCCTTCTTCATCACATTCTGCCTCCTTCCTCCCACTGATATTTACTGCTGCGCTATGGGCCTTTTTGACAATGGAGGCCTGGGGCTGTAGGCCCATTAGCCTCATTGTTAATCTGGCCCTGCTCCCTCTTACCCTCTCCCTTCTCAGCTTCCATTTCTTTTGGTCTTGCTCCTTCAGTCATCTCTCCCTTGTCTGTCCTATTCATTCCTACTCTTCTCTTTCTTGATATAAGCACCGTTTCTATCTGTACATTCGCCACCTGCGAACCTGACCAGGCCACCTGCCTTTACTGTAGTTTGGCTGGTTGGTCTTTGTTATTTCTTTTGGATTTCTCCGCATTTACCATCAGTGCAGGTTTCTCTAGTTCCTGCGTTGTCCATCTGGCCTCCATCTTTCATTGTCATTGTTGTCTCATCTCATCTTGTATTGTATTTTCTTCTTCCTCTGTCCAGTCTGAGGTTTCAGGGGTTGCTACCCTGGTTCCCGACCTACCACTACAAGTCTATAGTGATGACAAGTCCTCAGCAGGACTGGTGCGAGGTCTCTGGGCACCCTAGGCAAGACCTAGCACCAATCCCCCTTGTTCCGGTTTAGGGAGATAGGGGGGTGCTGCCGATCTATTGAGGAACGTCAAGGGTCCTGCCAGGCTGCATAATTATTTACATGCTGGGTTATGATGTAACCCAATCATGTAAAATAAGACAACAAAGGGGTGCTTTTGACCCATCCCCTAGACCCGGCACTCTTGATGATCATCTAAGATCGCCTACAGGTAACGCAGGCCCTTTGACTCCACTCCCAGACTAGTATCTTCCTGTACCTGGGTCTCTCTTATTTGTTTTTCCTTCCCGGAATATTCACCATATGCCAGGGGAAGTACAACATGACTAGCTACAGGTTAATTGCAGTTTGCTAAGGATAAATGTTTAATTATCGCTTAATATTTAGTTTTTCTGTAATGCCTCACATATGATCTTCGGGAAGGACTAAGTAAGGGCAAAGGCCTAAGCCACGTCCGTACTGTACAATTTAAATACATACCCCCCCCAGTGCTCATATTGCTAGCAAAAGTTTCTCCAATCATTCTGCGTGTGACGGGGATTAGCCAGTATAAAGCCGCACACACTGTATAATATGTATTTTCCTTTTCATTTAGTAATGTCACAGTTGTTGTTCTAAGTATCTCTAAGGTAACAGAACAGTCAGAACAGCCAGAACCAGAACAAGGTGTAAGAAGAAAATAAACATCTTCGCCTCAGAGAGGGTTTTCATCTTTCCTCCCACATTACTCTTTATGCATTTATATGAATTCCCCCCTACTATGCCGCCCCTCTGTCTAGCACTTCTTTCTTATATCGCTGGATGAATGCATAGGGCTAAACAAGGCCGTTCAGAGGAAATATAGAGTGGTCACAACTGTATGACATCCATTGCCAACCAGTACTGTTAATAGACAGCTATTATATCCACAAGGAAATCATGTAGACATATGGAGGTCGATCCAATCGTCCAGGTAGACTATAAAATGCTAATATGCGATGTTTCCCGGCTTGCGCCTTTTTATATGCAGCTCTATGAGCCACCGGAAAAAAGACACAAGTTTTTTTCCCTACGCAGTTTACGTAAGGAAGTTCAAGACCTACTGAATTGACCCCGTAGTGGTTATGGTGCTCTACGTCACTTACGGATCTCACCATATATTGTTAGCTATAGAAGGAGTTTGTGCATATTGGGGTGAGGTCGAGCAGATCAGGGGGATGTCCTGATTTGCTGGGATGTGCGTCCAGGGCAGCACTACCATTAGACAATCCTAGACAATCGCCTAGAGCACTGGGCCCAGGGAAGGGAAGGTAAAAGAACCCCCTTGCTGCCTCCATTTACCTATGGGGTTATATGGTGCTAGGTCACCAAGAGTTCCCAGAAACCTAGCACTGACCCTGGGTACATCTATATCATGGACTGGATCCAAACATGCTTGAATCTTTAGTTTTTGTGCTGAAAAGAGTTTACAATGGAGGGGATCTGGACCGGTCTCCATCTGTAGTGCTGATAGTAAAATAAGGACTGGCTTAAATGCTGAGGGAAATGTGAAAGGCTTAAGGCAGGGTTCACTTTGCAGACTCTCATACATATGGGAATCTACATAGCACGGGTCTACTCTAAACATTGCATATCCATCATTTGGTTGTCGATTCAGGAATTGGGGTAGTAAGGATGAGGGCCAATGTTAATTATTATCGATCCTTTCCTAAAATGTAGACCTAATAATTTATTAAAATGCACATCTGCACTGTGTGTTTTACCTTGCAGAATACAGAATGGACAGAGGAATGGATATACACCAGTCCCCATGAGCCTAATAGAGTCGCAATGAATGGCATACTCCCTCATACTCTATCAGCAGCACGTCTCTGGTTATGAATAGAAATATTCCCTGTCTATCCCAGCAGCCTGATTAGGTTATATATTAGGTTAGATATATGTCATCCCTCAGCTATTCCTGGTATCTTGACAACCTCCCTAATTTTGTCTCGATAGTTAACCCTTGCCTATAGCTCCATATACATGCAGACACCACCTAGGAATGTGGGTAATATGGCTGGAAATCTGCTTAAATAACCCCCCCCCCCCTCCCCCCAAATAGCCGTAAAACCAATGTGTTAATGTTGTTCTCCAATCTTCTTTCTGCCTTGTCTCTTAATTACAGTTCTCCAGGCCAAAATCTGCCAGCTGCCTCCTCTGCCAGGGATAAGCAAATCAACTGTATAAGGCAGTTATCAAGATGTAGTCAGAGGATTAAATGAACTGAAAATAGAAATCGTATTAGGACGAAGTGAGTGGCTTACTGCACAGGGAAATGCTACATCCGCACTCCATCCACACCAAAGCTATTTTGCGCTCATTACACCTTAGCAATACATTTCCAGCTTTTCAGTGGTTAAAGTTTCCATTCCAATTTTTCTGCTGCTGAAATTTCCTGAGAATATGGGCCCATTATCCAAACGAAATAATCCAGCAATGAGACCAGTCAAGTAAATTAGAAAAAAATGGCAGTCACACAAGACATTAATTTCCAGTATCATATAGGCTAATATTTCTTGGCAATGAGTTTTCGACTTAATTCAGACTGGCTTGTCCATCAGCTATAGAGGTGCTTCATATCATTGCAGCTAGACAGCTCCAAAGACTGAATATAACCTTTTTCATTCAGTCTGGTTTCCACATAGGGTGGAAGCCATATTATACTTCAGTGTGTACAGGTTATTATACCACCATTGGGACACTACACTCTGAAGCCAGAAGTCCCTCATACTTCGCAGTATGTAGTGCTGGTAGTGCTTGTTTCATGGTAGTATGCATACCAGGGCTCGAAGTGGGCCGGTATATGCCGGTATGGCATACCAGCACTTCTCCCGCTAAGCCACGCCTCCCTCAGCACTGGACGGGGGAAACTTTAGCATACCTGGTGGGGCGGGGCTTATGTAAGGGGCGGGGCTTCGTGCCATACTGCCACCTTACAATCCCTACTTCCAGCCCTGATGCATACCATTGTCTTGCGGCTCAAGGGGGGACAGACATTGTCCTTAAGGAGATCACCAGAAATAATGTGTGTGGAGACCTAGAGGCCATCATGCTCTAGTAAAAATGTAAATATTTAAATACGTTGTAGGGAAGTGAGCAAATTCTCTAATGCAAGGCTCCTTTTCGAGTTGGATGTGGCTAGAGGAATGTTACCTACAAGGTGACACTAGATATTTTGTCCACTTCCCTAGAGCTTTTATGAATATTGTCTTGTGGTATGCAGGGTGACTAGGCATGAGATATATTTGTAATTTAACCATGAACCAGCGATAACCATGTCTAATTTGGTGATGATACAGTTGACTCCCTTATATTAGTTGTATCATTGCTAAAACCCTTTAAACAAGTATAATAACAATTATTTGAAATACTCATAGTGGTACTTGACTGGTGGTTTCCATAGTGTAATCACAGAAACATAGCGGTATTATGGAAACGTTATAAAGTGTCACATCTGTACTAACTCCTTCTCTAGTTACCAACTCAAACAAGGTTCCTACAATTGAACAATGTACTAGTAACATCTGCCGCTTCCATGCACAAAGGTTACTACACGTGTAACATAACCAGGAAACCTGCGCAAATGACGTCCAGTGCAGTGGGAAAATCTGGATTCTGTCTCATCTCATCCCATCTGTCTATCTCATGAGGATAGCCAAGAGATATATAATATAATATAATATAGTTTCTACAATAGCAGCAGAAACCAGCACATGAAGAGTCAAGGTTGTGAGAGATGCAGTGGGGGGCCCCAAAAATCTGGGTGTACCGGGCGAATACTGTATTTACAAATAGACTGCAATCAAATCAATCATAATATCCAAAATACTGTTCACAGACCCACATCCACCCTGTTATCTGTGTCTGTCCTGATAAAAATATGTGGATAAAACAAATAAAAAAGGAGTATGTGGTGCATTAATAGGTTAAGGATATTCTAGAATTGATTCCAGAAAACAGACATATTAATAGAATATAAAATCAATTAAATTATGTTAAAAAATGAAATCAATTATAAAACAATATGGACCCATTGATGGTCAACAGTAATAATGACCTGACGATCTACCACAAGCTCTATCAGATGACATATCGTGGTAGCATTTATATGACTCCCTAGAGAGTTTTTCAGAATGGAAAAATAGGAAGCTAGGTATCACTATAGGTTGGTTAGTCCCGATCCTAAGACTCGGTTGCGGTCTGCAGCCCGCCCTTGTCTGTTTGCAAAAAATCACTCAGTGGTGATGTTAGGGAAAATTAGGGAAAGTTCATTCGGAGGCGAGATCCGCAGTCTTATAATCACAAAAAAAGTTCATTCAAAGCACAGTCAGCGGTATTTCGGTACATCAGCAAGATCTTATTAAATCAGAGTACTCACAGTGTCTCAATGTAGATTGGGCGTCTGGCTGCACATGTCAATCAGACCCACCTGTGTCTCCCGGATGGTACTGCTGACTCGGTGGAAAGCTTCCCAAAACAACTGTTCCGCTTAAATATCTCCATTGGAGCTTTGTATGCCTTATACGTGGCTAGCTCTTACACCATTTTCGGGTTCACTGTAACTCCCAGTTAGTATAGCATCCGAACGCTAGGTTTACTAAGCTATTTAAAGCGGACATTCTGTTGGAATGGACTTCCTGCTGAGGAAACGGTGAGATTCGTCCAGGGGACCTGCTGATTACCTTGTAATAAACCAAGCAGTCACAATCCTGTACTAACTGGGAGTATCAGAGGGAGGCACAACGGAGCGTGTGAACTTGGGACTGCGCAGTCTGAAGACTCCTCACAATTACGGTAACAATTGATATTAACATCACAGTGAACCCGAAAACGGTGTAAGAACTAACCACGTAAGGCATACAAAGCTCCAACAGAGATATTTATACAGAACAGTTGTTTTGGGAAATTATCCACCGAGCCAGCAGTACCATCCGGGAGACACAGGTGGGTCTGATTGACATGTGCAGCCAGACGCCCAATCTACATAGAGACACTGTGAGTACTCTGATTTAATAAGATACCGATGTACCGAAATACCGCTGACTGTGCCCTTGAATGAACGTTCTTTTGTGATTATAAGACTGCGGACCTCGCCTCCGAATGAACAATCCCTAATTTTCCCTAACATCACCACTGTTTTTTGCAAACAGACAAGGGCGGGCTGCAGACCGCAACCAAATCTAAGGATCGGGACTAACCAACCTATAGTGTGGCGATACCTAGCTTCTAATTACATTGATTTTATATTCTATTAATATGTCTGTTTTCTGGAATCAATTCTAGAATATCCTTAACCTATTAGCGCACCACATACTCCTTTTTTATTTGCCTTACGTATGTTAAGTGGAGTGGCAGTTTCCGCTTTTGTGAGTTGTGGCTTCTAGTGGAGGTTTGGGATATTTAGAATTGTAGAGTGCAAATTTATTAGATTAAATATATTGGTATAAAGATTTAAAGATCCTGTAGTATACCTTTTCAATGTGGATAAAACAACCAACTAAGGGTTAAGTTCTTAAATAATAAACTCAGGGATGGCTGGTGTGAATGAGCCCGGACTGACACGTGGACGGGACCCTTTTCTGAAATGGTTTCTGTTACATCTTGTAGCCGCAGTATCATTGTACAGTGATCTGAGCTTAGAAAACATACAAGCTAAGGACAATAGCAGTATTTTACCCAGTCTTATTTAGATGTAGATAATAATACAGACAGCTCAATTCCATAGTCTGACAAGTTCCCATCTGTGCAACATTACAGAGGAAATATTTTCAGAAGCAATTTCGGCTCTGTGAGTTGAACATATGAAGATATTGCAAAGGAGTTATAGAGAGAACGTTCCTCTCCCCGATATAAGAGTCTGTCCCTGTCACCTAAACATTCATCCGGGATGAGTAATGTGCTCTATAAATGCATGCAGTGTGTTTGGGAAGGTGGAGGAAAAACATTATCTTGTGTTTGATATATTTTGGCTGATTGGAAGGACAGACATGAAAATATTTTCACTCAGCAATACCTCCAATACTTTGTTTTGCTTATGACTGAGTCAAACGTTACCTTTATGTCACCAAAAAGACAGGGATGTTTTCAATGACTTTGACAAAGAGAACTATAGATATGAAAAAAGTAAATGCAAAGATTCTGTAGTAATTACACAGACATATGGGAGATGCACAATATGGAAATAAAGGCACAATATTATATACCACCAGCACGGGTGGCTCAGTGGGTAGCACTGGTGCCTCACAGCAGAGTAAGTTTGATTGGAGTTTGTATATTCTTTCCGTATCTGCATGGGTTTCTTCCTGGTGCTCCAATTCCCTTCCACATCCCCAAAAACATGGCGGTAGTAATTGACTCAATTGTCCCTAGTGTATGTGTATTTGCTCCTATCTATCAGTCTCCTATAGAATGTAAACCTGTGAGCAGGGTCCCCTTCCCCACCAATTCTGCAAGAGAGAGTCACAGTTGGCTGATGCTTTTCCAATCACTGGTACAGCTCCAGCAGCGGTATGCTCATCTGTCTTCCACCGCTGATATCTGATAAGAGCAGAGGTGAATGGCGGATCCGGACGCATGGTCTGATGGCAGTCATGTAAACATCCAAAATAAAAACATCTTCTTCAGAAAACTTACTTCACTCATTTCTAATCAGTTTGCATACCAGTGAAATAACTGGGTCCTTATGAATGAGAATTTGACTAATCTTAATTTAATTTGATTAAAATTAAGTGTTTACAACCCCTGCTATGTTCTACGTATCATTAGAAAGATCAAAGAATTTTTTGTTTAATGGATGAACGATTTTGAGAACCTTTACCAAAAGCTTCTAATTATCTATGGTTTAATTTGTAGTATAGTTTTTCCTTCAATGCCCAGTGGACTAGATTCAGACTTTACATGACTTAAGCTGGCCATACACTATAAAATTGTTCCAACTGAAAGATTTTTTCAAGAGTGGGCAAAACCATGTGGAATTGCAGGGGAGGCAAATTGAATAAATTGCAATCAGTATTACAGGTGAGAGATGATGTTTCCAGCCCAATTGTAATAACAGTGTAACAGTAACGCTGGTCAGTATCTGTGTGCAACATGCAACAATAAAGTGTTCTCCCTGCATGCACACACTGACATTCATTTTACCCCCCCTGCAATTCATCATGGTTTTACCCACTCTTGACAAAATCTTTTGATTGGAACAATTTATCTTATAGTGTATGGNTCACATCGGAACACCTAACGTCACCTTACCATCTCTCCTAAATCTTTACACTGTTCACTCTCTGCTCCCTAGCCAATCTTATATCTTCCCTTTAGATTGAAAGCTCCCCAAGCATAATTTTTTTTTTCCTTCTCCTGCACCTTCTGCTTCATCTGCTGCACTTACTGATGGATTCCATCATTGAGATGTTACATCCTCCTTCCACTCTGCATTACTGTTTACTGCATCACCAGAATTCTTCTTTTTTACATTTGCCAGCACAGATATAATACCTCGATAAGTATAATTAACTGGAAGGAATCATTGGCTTTTTATGAGTATGTAAGTCATTGCAGCTAATGCAGTCCTAGTACAGGTAAAATAGAATAAATATAAAGCACTCTTCATCATTATTAGGGAGGTTCCGGCAGCGATCCAGCATCACCACACATCTCAATTAGGAAAGGATACACGGTGTAATTAGCATCTGTCACAGTCTAAAATAGAATATGTAGGAACGCACAGCAGCATCCAAATGTAGAACAAGTTCATGATCCTTATTGCAATGAGCACAAAAGGCAATAAACAGATCATGGTAGCTTTTATACCCAGCTGCTGCTTCTTCTTCCTACGTATGATGTATATTATTAGAATCCACATGTCTATTGCTTTTACATACAGAAAGGGATTTAGGACTGGATTCTTACTATATCCAGCTTTTCATGCAACATATGACCACTCTCCTCATATATCTGGACTTGTGAACCCCACTGGACCCTTGTAAAAAGACTGTCCCCCTATAAATTACGGGCTATGCAGAGTCCCAAATAGTATATAAGGTAAATCTTTTTACCCGGGTCTTGGACAGGCATTTTGAAAAACCGTGGTCTATTTACTCAAGTAAAAAGAAGGGTTATTCTGAGTCTGAACAGTAAATAATGTGATTGTTGTTTACCAGCCAATCACAGTCAATGATCTACCCTGGTTCAGTGTGAATACCGTTGACCCGGGAAATTCACCAAAATACTGTGAAGTTCCCAGGTCAACACTATGATCTGAATGGGATAGAACACCTGGGCCGTTTTTTTTTACTTAGCTGCGGGATCTGAAATGTAGAGATAGGAAAATGAGAGATAGACTCTGCTTGGTTGCTATGGACAATATGTCCACTTCTCCATTCTCACAGCTTAGTAAATCTACCCCTTGGAATGATCTGAGCCTGGCAACTTCTCGGCATCATTAAAATCTGGGTTATTGCTGGGTAGAGAATGTAAACGCATTCTTGCTCCTTTCGAGGGGTTTTCCATTAGGTGTCAAATGGCCTAGTTATAAAGTAGCCTGAAAGATTTGTCTGATAGTGCCATTTGTGTTTGAATCTATATTCTATAATTATTTAACAGACTAATGGGGTCTAAATGTTTAGCATATTACCCCAACAATATATTAAAGTATTTTACAGATCAATTGATTAAAAAAAACAAAAAAAAATACCTGATCCAGGCAGTGGAGAGAGAATGACTCACAATTTGCCTAGCAACCNAACAAGAATCCTTTAACCTTTAAAATTTTTCATTTCCTGACTTTTCTCTTTACTATACTTTGTCACTGGCTTTAAGGAAAATGTTAAAGAGATTTAAATGTCCACTTCAGTTTTAAAGGTCACTTGCCCAAACTAGTATTTGATCGTTTCTAATTCTGAGGGAAGTAAAATGTCTCTTTTATAGAATGTTTCGGAATCTTTTGTTTGCTAGACTTGTACATATAACTATATATTATTTCTTACCAAAAATGCGGCAATCATTGACAATGTCCTCAATTACTACTATGTATCAGTAATCAGTTTTTTTTTTATTTGGCGCCTGGAAGGAACCTACTGTTACATGGCATTCAATACCACCAGCTCTAATCGAGTGAAGAAAGACGTAAAATATTGTTGAAAATTGTCCAGAGGAGAACAGGAGAAGTCAAAAATATTCCTGGGACCCCCTCCACTTTATCATATATACCCTGCACTGGTAGCCGCACAATGAACGCAAATGAACCATGAAAGCCTAGCAGCCAGAACATGTGACCTAAACCACAAATGAGATTGTAGGAATTCCAGGTCCTTTGTTAGCCAAGGAAACGGTTACATTAGCGGTTGCCTCTGTGTCTGAATGGGCCCCGGTGCCTCCTACCAGCAGTTCCGCCCCATCTATTAGCTTAGTTATTTTTGTTGTCTAACAGAATCTGTGGTAGTTAGACTGTCACATAGGAAAGTCATTGTCCAATGAAATGTACACTTGTATACTTTTAGAAATAATCAGCTTTTCTCTGTCTGTACTGTAAGTATCTTTTGTATGGTCTAGCTATCCAGGGGTGGTGAGACAGGGTAGGGGACAGGGATGTTGGAGATACAAATTACCTGGGCCCAGGCTTGCCAGGGGGCCTACACTGTTTTTTTTTTTTTTTTTTTTTTTTTTTTTATAGCCCAGGCTGAAAGTCTTCCAGTGAGCTATACGGGTTCCCCAGCAGCAGAGAGCCTGTATAACTGATCGAAGTCTAGCCACTATTAGCCAAGACCATCATTCACACCAAGGGAGAGGATCAAAGTGAAGACTGGTAAGGAAAGTAAAAAAAGGGGCAAATGTCACCCTTACACTGTTAGCATATGGTTGTACGGGATTGAATCGGCCTCAAATGTCGAGATATTGGAAGGCTTTTAGTCACAGCCCTGCCCCAAATGGTTTAGACGTCCCCCTTTTGACTTATTTTTAATAATTAACTATAGGGAAATTGGGGGGGGGAGAGGGGATGTTGTAGCGGAGGCCCAGAATTCTTTTTGGTGGCCCTGGTGCTATCATGCAAACAAATGTTTTAGCAATATACTTTTAATTAGTGGTTGAAATGGAAATTTAGAAATGGCAGTACAGAAACATAGAAAATAATAGAAGTGAATGGAGATTTTGAGTTTTTCAATTAAGACAGTAAGAGAAGCGATGGTATGACATACTCCCATATACATCCCCACTTCCAGCCCTGCTTCCAACGCATTGCATAGAAATGAGATGGGATATTAAAGGTGAATCAGGCAAAACCCAGAATAAATGTCAGAGAAAACAAATAAAGTATCAATTACATCTCCTCTATTTCACCACAAATACTTATATTCTTTTAAAGAAAATAAAATTCCAAAAAGTTAGTTTATTAGAATTCTACCTTCTAAGTGAGGTTTTCTCTTTTCTCTCTACCGATGAGTACGGGGCACTCTATGTTGTCATGTAATAAAAAGAAATAACACTTTTATGAATAATGTTGCAGCTGTTAAGAAGTTTATTTAAGATTAGACACATTTATACCTTTATGGCTTTTAAGCCCTTGCAGACATAGAGTAGGACATATAAGGAGCCCAGTAAAGAAGAATTGCAGAAGAGTAAACTTGCTGGCCATCTGGATTATTGGGCACTAAATAAGTTTAAATATGGGATGGTAAATAACCAGTAAAGAGCAGGCTTTTATGGCAAAATCCTCAGTATATTGAAAACAGTAACAAAATGTGTCACACACATAGGATGCTGTTTGTGCTAAGTAAAACATACTGTAAATAAATAATAACCAAACACAAATTCAAGTACATATTACACTCAAATACAAACAGGCAAGACATCATAGGTCCAGATATACCGTACCAGTTCTGGGATGTAACAGAGGAAAGGTACAGATGAAGATCTGGAAATTTAGTGTAAAAGCTTATTTATCTTGTAATCCAATCTGATTTCACAGCTACATTGAAAAGCCATGTTACCCAATAATGTCGCAAGATGAGGAATTCAGATAATTAAAGGTCCAAACCAATTTCATTTGTGATCCAATTCACAAACGACAAAGACTATAATTACTGATGTCACGAGACATCCTGCAGGGTTGCAAGGTCAATACTGACCCGACGCGTCACTCAGCAGTTATTATCAGCCGTCTTGAATGGTCAGAAGGTCAGGACCTCTGAAGAACTTGACGCATCAGCAATCATTTCTTCTCAATTGTTCTCTTTCAGGGGATGATGATCATCTTCTCTTCTGGAAAATATTCCTCCACTGAACCAGTTTAAACTATTTAGCATGCAGTTTTATATCAATGTGCTTTATGCTTATTTAACCATATAACTATTGGCAGAATAACGTTAGCTACATCTACACCTAGATTTACTAAACTTCGGGAAAAGTGGAGATGTTGTCCATAGCATCCAATCAGATTCTAGCTGACCTCTTATATCCATTTTTACAACACAGGGAAGTATACACATTTATTATGTTTTTAATACATTCCTTTATTTTACTACCACATAAGTTATATACTCATGCCACACTGTTATTTGGCATCGGGGTATGTTGGGTGAACATATATGCCCCTTCACATATAGAGCTACATGTGCCAATAATTCCGTTGCTTATTTAAATCTCCCACACCTAAGAGGATGACATTTTTGGACTTCTTTACCANCTGATTTAAGGGAAAGTAATGGTCGGGCAATGTAGGTACAACCCATTAAGCAGGGCATGGCCAAAGAAGTGGGTCTCAATGTTAGATCACCGGGAGCTTGGACTTTGCCAGGCTCAGTTAATGTGTTACAGTTATGGTTCCATTAAGTGATGTTGGGTTTAGTGATGAATACACACAGGAGGCTTCCCTCTAGATCAATAACATCACTGTGCGGCCCCACGTTTATGAGATTGTGTCAAATTGCACTTAATCCCCTGCTGTACCTGTACTCTATTATATAATGATAAAAATGAAGTTTTCAATTCAAGACCCAGACCGTACAAAGGACATTGACAAATACTTATTGAAGCTTCTATTTAGGTTACAGACGCTTATTACATTGTGCAGTGTGTTAATCCAAATGGTGCAGTTTTATACTGCTAATCACACCTCATTTTCGGTATGGATGTGAAACCTATCTATAGATTAAAGAAGAACTTTTGAATGTTGACACATATATATATATATATATATATATATAATATATATATATATAATATATATATATAATATAT
>JABWIB010001373.1:5080-17424 GCA_016617825.1 Platyplectrum ornatum | reverse complement strand
AACCTAAATATAATAAATGACCTGTTTGGTTAAAGTGAGTTGAAGCGTTTCCTTCACAGCACTGACATTACATATTAGACTTTTAATTTTTCATTTTTTGTTCAATACCATAAATAACTTTATCCCATAAAATGAAGATGTTGTAGGACTGTTGTCATTTACCTAGCATTATCAAAAATAATTTACATAATATTATACAGTCCCACAGAACTCGGTAGCTGGTAACAATGATAACGTAAATTATTTCAGTGTTTTGACTGTCAAAAAAAGTGCACAAAAATCCACATTGTCCAATATAAAAGCTGTCACACGAGTTGACACATCAAAGATGCAAACACTGCACAAAACACAAGTTTACAGGCCAGGGAACACTTCCTACAACTATTGCAAACGATCAGCGAAGTATAGGAAATAGACCAGTTAGACCAGTTCCACCATCCCCAGGCAGCAGCAAGCAAAAAGCCGCAGATCGCTAATAATCGCAATACACAGCGCTAAACAGGCACGCCCCGAAATCTCATTATAATATGCTGGCACGCCCATTAATCGCAGTTCCAAAATCTGAGGCGCCTGATTAGCGTGCGATTCAGAGTTCTGTGCGCATGCGGAGTGTGAAAAAACGCAAAAACCGGCACGCCCACATTCAGACGCAATGCGCAACTTAGGATCAGCTCCACAGTGTCTAACATGTTCCATAGTATTCATGAGAGCCTCAGATGGTAGGTTGTAAAGCCCTGCGTCAGTCCGAAGACGAACCACACCAAAACAGAAGTCTAACTAACTAACTAAGAGTCTTGAACACAAAGCATGATAAGTTAGTGGAACAAACCGAAGTCCAGTCCCCAAGGTGCAGTATATAGGGGGGCAGATGTAAATGGTGCACACTTACCTTTTACCTACCCTGAAGCTTGGATTCCTTGGTGCTGGTTCCAAAACCCAGACAAAAGAGAGGTAGAGAAAGCAGAAGAAAAAGAAATGCCAGTATAAGTGTGGGCAGAGTGTAGGGGCCCGGCCTTATACTGGCCTCAGTGGTGTCACAGTGGGTCATGGCATTATGATGGTCTTATCTTATGCTCAGTGTTGTCAGGGTAGGGGCTCAGTTTTATACAAGCCACAGTGATGGCAGAGTGGGGCACGGTTTTATGCAGGCCTCAGGTTCAGCAGTGGCAGAGTGTAGGGGCCAAGCTACATGATGGCCTTAAGCTTAGTGGTGGCAGGGAGGGCTCTACCTGGAAGTCTCCTGAACCCCCGCGGGAATGTTGGGGAGCCTTCTTCTGTAATGCCGCAGCCTGGACACCCATGGGCTAGTGAGCTCTTCTGTTCCAGGACTGCAGTTGTCAGCTCTTGACCTGCCGTCTATTCTTGTCTCGCCGCTTTCTTCTGGCCTCTTCTGACCTCCTGCGTCATCTCTGGTGTTTTTGCTGTTGTCTTCTGGCCTCCAGCATCGCCCCTGACGTCCTCTTCTTCTGACTCCTAGAGACATCAGTGACAGAACCCACAAAAAACCAACATGCAGCGACAATGGAATACGATGACTGTGGAGGGGGAAGGGAAAAGGCACCTTGTCACAGATTTAGGAATTTGGTGCTGATGTTTTTGCAGGCACACCAGCTAAGGGGCACCCTCACAGGATGCAATGCCAGGTCATCTGTATCAGGGACACAGCTATGAAACACCAGCACAACATGGCATCATATTGGGCACGCAGGTAATCAGGAACATGACAGTGTACACAGGGAAGGTGGTGAATACACAGGGGGAAGGCAGTGGAAAATTGAAGAGAGGATTATCATCTCACTAAAGCTTCTCAGGTAAGTGCACGTCTGACATGTACTTACCTGGGAAACATAAGTGATTTCATTTTATCAAAGTATTTTAAAGAAAAAAAAACAACAAATATTGATTTGCTGAAACTGATCTGTGTTTCCCTCACACCGAAGCTACACTATCTATCGATTAGGAGTCTGTTCCATTCTGCGATTCTCACCTTAAAGAATAATGTATTATATGTAGTAATAGATAAGTGCTGCAGTGGAGGTGGCCATATTGTAGCCCTGTTAACAGTCAGTTGTGCTCTGATGAGACAGCGAGTATATATTGCTAGTATATATTGGTTATTGTTTATAACAAACACAACATTTAAAGACATTAAAGCACATTTTAAGAGATCCATTTCCTCTAATGTGTCTAGTCAGTGATTGCACAACAACAATAACGAGGCATTAAATATTAATATGTGGTCTACTTATCCCTCTACTGCACACATTACAGTGAGGGTCCAGTAAGTAACTGATTAAGGATGTGTCTGGGAAATGTTTTATTATGGATGAGCAGCATGTGCTGGCTAGGTTATCTATACATATCATATGTGTAATAAGCAGCCAGAGCATAGTCACTAAGGACCAGATCCTAACTCCGAAGCTGCTCCGCCTAGATACAAACTCTCCAACAGAGACCCCGGACCTCTTCCTTAAACCCTAATGAACATCTGGATAGTGTGGACGGTCTGGGTCTGGATTGTTACACATGAATGTCAGAGATTTATAATAGTCCACTCAGAAATCTGGATAATCTGAAGTTCAGAGCCCATATTTACTAAACTGTGGGAATGGAAATGCGGGGATGTTGCCTATCGGAACCAATTAGATTCTTGCTCTCAGTTTCATTTTAAGGAAGTCCTACATCAAAAACAAAAAAGAGTCTCATAATAGGGTCACATGTAAATGTTTCCAAATTGAGATCTAACTCACCTAGAGTGAGCAGTCACTGCTGGCTTTCATGAATGGAAAAATAAATAAATAAAAAAATGTATTAAAAAAAAAACCAGAACACAAATTTTATTTAATAAAATAATATTTATTATATATTTTTTTCAAAAAAAAACTTTTTTTTGACACTAAATGAGGCAGGTAATTGTCCATAGGACATTACCTGCCTCTGTCCCTCTACGCTAAGTCTGCACCATGTCCAGACCTGGTGCAGGCTGTACTTCCAATTAGCAGGGCTTTGCTCCCAACTCCGTGCTATTCAGAGCCGATCTGCGCAGAGACGCAGGGCTGAATCAACCCCGATGTTTCTAGCCCAATTGTAATAACAGTGTAACAGTAACGCTGGTCATTATCTGTGTGCAACATGCAATAATAAAGTATTCTCCCTGCATGCACACACTGACATTCATTTTACCTCCCCTGCAATTCAACATGGTTTTACCCACTCTTGAAAAATCTTTCGCTTGGAACAATTTATCTTATAGTGCAGGGGTGGGCAACCTNCGGCTCTTCGTATTTTGCCAAACTACAAATCCCAGCATGTTTAACATGTTTTGACAGTTAATACCAGAAAGCATGCTGGGATGTGTAGTGTGACAACATCTGGAGAGCCACAGGTTGCCTACCCCTGTTATAGTGTATGCCCAGCTTTACTGTTTGCAGTTTTTATTTATTTGGGGCCAGAGCCATGCAGACCTGTACAGTTATGCGGGTGTGTGCAAGAGGGACATAAGCTACCCATTCCTTCCCCTCGCTCGTGTTGAAAAGGGCAGGGTATAGTAGCACTTACACTTTTCTACACCTGCTTTAGGTGACTTGTACAGAACAGCAGTCTGTGTGATGTTTTGGAATTGAAATATGACAACAGTACAAATGCAATACCAACAATATAAATTTAACATCACAGACAGGCTGGAAGTGGGGGTGTATGTCATACTATCACTTATCCCACAATAAATCTCCATTCACTTCTTTCATTTCCTATGTTTCCATACCATTACTTCTAAATGCCCATACCGAATTGTACATAATCAAGCCCTATATAGACAGTCTTCGACATCACTGTCCTGCCGCCAACACTTGTCTTAGCAGGTCACTAATTGCTAAACTTCTAAATTAAAATCCCTAATTAAGCCTTGCTGTGCTCAGCCTGGAGATGACATAACACCTCTCTCACGTGTTGCCAATATCTTAAAGCACTGATGTCTCATGTGGGGAATTTGCCACTATATAAACCCGTTGTATGCATTTCTCCAGTGATTGAGTATTATGGGGCTGATTCAGCCCTGCGTATCCCTATGCTAAACAAAACAAAACAAAATTTTATTGACACCACAATTAAACGAAAAAAATATTTTTATATTATGTTTTTCTTTTAATGGTGGTGTTAATAAAATTTTGTTTTGTTTTGTTTAGCATAGGGATATGTTGTTTATTAGTGTGATAGAGGTGCGCTGATATAAAAATGCACGCTGTGTGTTGACCTACTCTAGGTCACTTCTTGGTATAATTCTTGTGTTTTGTGCATTACAGCAGCACTCTATATTATGTACAACTAGTGCAGTCCATAACTCTTTTTTTGTTGATCTTGAAAGTTGCTATGCACAGATGTCTACAATGCTTTGCCCAAAACACTGATTTGTAAATGGTCAATGGAATGCGTCACATCTGCTACCTGGCCAGAAAATTGTACATTAGGACATACAAAAACAATGGTAAGAATGGCGTCTCCATACACCAAAATAAGAGACATCAAATCTACATTTTAATTGAGGAATTTGTTCACTGAGGATTCCATATTCATTGGGGAACTCATCGATCAATAATAACGCTATGACATCACATATGCTGGCTGGGTCCTGCCGATACCTCCTGGAGAGTGATCTTGAGTGACTGCTTACTACATACATACATCTTGAAGATGCCTCCAGGTAGGATCTCTACTGTTTCCTGGACAGTGGATCTTATCTTAACGTCATGACCTTGGATCACTCAGGACGCTGCTTTTGCAAGTAGAATGGACTCCATTCTGTCTAAATTCTCTCATTACGTCCCTGTATATCTGTGTGAATATTACTCTACACTGCGTCTTAGGCCCTGTATGTAACGGTCTGTTGTCTCCTCACAAGTCTCTATAATACTGCCTTGTTTTGTTCAGTTAACCCTGTCAGCACTTTAATTCCGACAGCTTGAGTTTTGCATTCTAAATACACGCTACAGGCATCTGAAACGTGAAAAGAAATAATGAATGCTGAATTTAGGAAAACGCAAATAAAAAAAAAAATCTAAAAGGTCTTAAAGTGTACCATACGCAAAGGTAAAATGGCTCTCGATCAGTGCGGCACTTTAATTATAGCCCTAAAGGTCAAGCGCAATACATTCACAGATATGTTCTCATTCCCAGCAGGATTGATTAGGGCTCTTCAATGGAAATGTCGTTATGCTTCCTGCACGTATTTAGTTTTAATTAAAAACAGTGAATGTACTCAAATACTGCCATGATTCTAAATACTAGATAAGATAAAATGTTTTTGGTTATTGTTTAACACGTTTAAAGTAGCATAGGCATTCCCCATAATACATATGTACCATTTCTATAATGTTTGTGGTTTTGTGTTTGCAAGGTTAAATGTTATTGATGCACTCTTACTGCTTTGGACTTGGACATGTTCAGTGGTTGGTGTAAGAGAATAATGGCCGGTCTATGAATACCTTCCAAGTGCCCTAATTCCAGCGGGGATGTCATGAAGTCTCACCTGCCCCGTAATACAAAATCTCCGGGACCTGGGCTGACGTCAAGCCACCTTTTACAGCAAAAGGAGGGCAGAGCTTGATTTACATATATCACGCCCTCTGCCCAAACCCCAGGATGCCGATCATTGGTTTCTCCAGGGAGGTAGAAACCAAAAGAAGGCCTACCTGAATAAGGGGCTGAACCGGGGCAGGGCTTGCACAGAGCCAGATGGGCTTATTTGTCACATTTTGGCTCCAGCAATGCCAGGAGGTATGGGACTAAATTTACAAACCAGGGAGATTGAAGTTCGGACTCAAGCTCTAAAGCTGTCCATACACTATAAGATAAATTGTTCCACTCGAAAGATTTTTCAAGAGTGGGCAAAACCATGATGAATTGCAGGGGAGGCAAATTGAATTAATTGCAATCAGTATTACGGGTGAGAGATGATGTTTCCAGCCCAAGTGTAATAACAGTGTAACAGTAACACTGGTCAGTATCTGTGTGCAACATGCAACAATAAAGTGTTCTCCCTGCATGTAAACACTGACATTCATTTTACCTCCCCTGCAATTCAACATGGTTTTACCCACTATTGAAAAATCTTTCGATTGGAACAACTTATAGTGTATGGCCAGCTTTAGTTTCACTTTACATACTGGAGAATGTGAGCTTGAATCTGGTTGGTTGCTATGGGCAACATCCCCACTTTTCAATCTCTTTGCTTAGTAAATTTGGGCCATGGTCCATTCTGGACAGCGGGACAGTCACCCAAAAGTGGAACTGTCCCTCGGGACAGCTGGGAGATATGAATGCAATGTTAGCTCCAGGGGCAGGCTGGCATGGGTGCCAGATGGCACCCGGGCCGGCCGATCAGTATATATATATATATATATATATATATATATATATATATATATATATATAATTAATGGGCTGTTAGTTATGGGCCACTGCTGTGGGCTTGCCCCCTAGGCCAGAATTTGCCAGCCTGCCCCTGGTTAGCTCTCACTTTCATACCAGAGAATGTCAGGTAGAATCCGATTGGTTGCTTTGAAGCAATATCACTACTTTTCCCTTAGCGCAGTTTAGTACATGTAGCTCATATCATTTCTAATGTACATGACAATTGTGACCGCAGGTTAGAAGTGAAAATACAAAGAACAAGAAGACGAAGAAGAATTTTTTTTTTTTTGCTATTTGCAACTTTTATTTGTATTTTTAATTACAACACAATAAAACAATGGTAATTACAGAAGAAGCAATAGTATAAAAAGCCATTGACCCTTCCCTTAAGACACTTACAGCAGACACCAACTGCCCAACCCCCACAGCCCTCCTCTAGAGAAACAGAAATAAATAGTAATAAATAGAAGTCACTGCACAGTCTTTACCTCTTTGGCTGCTGGAACGGAGAACGCTTGCCTGTAGCACAGAGGCTTGCAATCTTTTCATATTCAGGAATGATGCAGTCAAAGAGCTAAAGCAATGTAAACATGTTGGAAAAAAGCAAGACCATGTCTATGGTATACATTAAATCAATAATAATAACAAAAAGTATGCCCCCTTTACCCAAGTTTATGTATTATGGGGGTAAGACGGCATCCTGGCAATCATTTCTTTTTCTTAAATTAAGTTATCTTCGTGTTTTCTGTGCAATGATTTCGGATATTAAAATAACATACTGGTTATGCATTGATTACAACTAACCGATGTGACAACGCTGGCCCGGTTATATATCTCACAGTTTAGATACACGTTAGCACCAATAATTCAGCTTTTCCCTTTGCACACAAATACATTTTGTGTTTGTCAATGAAAACTAAATATAATATTCTATTTCATGGAGCCTATGTGGAAAAGGAAAGTTCTGGGACAGGTCAAGTAGTGTGGACCACATTTATCATATAAATAACATAAACTCCCATTACTTATGTATACAATGCAACTTTCTCTTGCCATTATATATTGACAGGTCTGTCTTTTCTTTAGTAACTGAATAAATGTTTAAAGGCAAAATATTGAAGAATATTACTTAATCATATATATGTAAGCATCTGAGTATTTCTTTCTGGAGAAGGTAAAAGAAATGTATTCCTATCTATAAATCATTGTATAGTCTTCTTTACTACATCTCATCTAAGAGCAAAGTAGAATACATATCTTTTTAGTAATAGTGGATGATCAATGGGGACATAAAGGTCATTAACTGCTCCTGAAGCGTGGTGTTGGTATTTAATGCGAGTAAATATATGTAAACGGTGTACATTGAATATGACAGTTATAGCAAAATATTTCCACTTGCCCAAGGAAATCAGACTCCTAATGGCATGAGCACGACTCCTGCACAAAATACTTTATGAGAGCTGCACTATAGGGGCTGATCCAGAGTTTGGGTGTAAGGGCAAAACAGGTGCAAGTGTATTCCTGGGCAAAACCAAANACTGATCTGCTCAACTCTAATCTACAGATTTAACATCATTCTATGCAGTTTGTGGGATCTTTGTGCAATAGCAAAGTGNTTTCTCTGCATGCAGTAGAATTACAATTCAATTCCACCCCTCACTTTGCAACATGGTTTNGCTCAACTTTACACTTGCAACTACACAAAGGTGTNTGTGCAACTGTGGATCAGCCCCAAGGTGTCTCTACCGATGTTAGTACCCATTGAATGACCAAAGCTCCACCTATAAGTATCAAAATACATGAAATCTACATAAAACTATCCTTATTATGACACAATTCCAAAATACTTTCTTATTAATGGCTCTTTCGTGTAAAAGGTAATAATCATCCATTGGGGGAACTCATGAGAGCATGGTTAAGTTGAGCATTTTCATCCTCTGTGCTTCCATGCATACCCTCTAACAATACACTGCTCCATTCAGTAACATCCCTTTTACACCTCTTTCTAGCCATGCGTGCATGGGTGTTTCAGGATACCTGTAGCATAGTAACTAAATCATNTAAAACCACAATAATAGGAAAAATTATTTTTAGTGCTGAAAGTTTATTGACATATTACTGCACAACGTGTGTGTGCATTAAAAAACAGCAGGTACGCATGAGGTACCTGAACTACTTGTACTCCACGGGCTTTACTCTCAACTAGGAACCATGGGTAATGTAGTTTTACAACAGCAGGAATGCTTACAGTTGGTAATGTCGTGTACACGTAATTGCAATTTGGAAACTAAATTGGGGTTAATTTGCATCACTGCCTAAAGCTGGCCATACACTATAAGATAAATTGTTCAAATCGAAAGATTTTTCAAGAGTGGGCAAAACCATGCTGAATTGCAGGGGAGGTAAATTGAATTAATTGCAATCAGTATTACAGTTGAGAGATGATGTTTCTAGCCCAAGTGTAACAGTAACGCTGGTCAGTATCTGTGTGCAACATGCAACAATAAAGTATTCTCCCTGCATGCAAACACTGACATTCATTTTACCTCCCCTACAATTCAACATGTTTTTGCCCACTCTTGAAAAATCTTTCGATTGGAACAATTTATCTTATAGTGTATGGCCAGCTTAAATATTTAATGTTAGTCTATACCAGTGGTGGGGCAATGAGGATATCATGAGCTAGTACTGCTATACTCCTATAGACTTTTGTATCACAATAATTCTAGGTAGCAATACGCATTTATAGTAAAATATAGTAAAATATTGAAGTAAAGAATGAAATGAAAAGGGCAATATAGGAATATTTGCATCTTACTTTCCTATAGAAACGAAACTCTGCTCANTCGCTTATAACTTGCATCCTCCATACATCAGTAGCAGTATCGCTAGTTCATTTAAGGGCACAAACAGCAAAAATTGTAATGCATAACACAGCAAGCTTATCCGCTTTATATATAAAAAAGACAATGTTTAGTAATGACAGTCAACAGGATGCACTGTTCCCATACAAATACTCCTTNACATGCTGACTTTCCGAAGCCAGACATCTACTACGCAACAGCGTTCAATATTACCTTCATTGCATGTTGATAGCATAGTGCTGGTAAATGTAAAACACTGCAAAACCCCCCTCTTTATTCTATACAGCGGCCAGTCCTTCTCTCATAGAAAAGCATAAAAAGAAAGCAAAAGACCCGACGCTATAGGTCAGATGGATGACAGCACTTTCTGTATGTAATACNTATGACTAGGAAGTGCTTTGGTGCGTACCCCTCTCTGGTACTGCTCTTACGAGCTCCGGTATCTTCCTCACCCTTTAAGGACTCTAATGAACATGTATTGATGGACATCTCATAGTGGTACATGCAGTTTTCAGAATCTCCTCTAGTGCTGACAGCGTAAGTACCTGCATGTACTCAGATAAGGCAATGCATATTTTATATATTCGTGCATTATACGTTGAGATCGGCAGACGAAGGGCCAACATATGTTCTNCTGCACCCATTTATTGTCCTAATATTGCCATTTCAGGTTATCATGAACCCTAACTTGACATTACAAGTTGACTATTAGATCACTCAGTTCTGGAAAGTAATATTTTTAGAGGCTGCGGAGCAGAATATTTATTTTATCTAAACACTGTTTTCTTCCATTCATATTCTGAAATGACCATCAGAGTCTGAAAACTAATACCATAGTCCTCAAAGGGTTACAGCGACATAATACTTGTAACAATTCTCTTCACAACATGACGGCCATTTTGTCACAGCTCAACNCAATCTGTTTCCCGAGACATTCTTGTTCCTGCCAGGCTTTCAAATGAGCGTTCCTGTCAGTCCTACCAAATGTCTTAGGCAGTTAAATACAGCTTGATCAAATATAACAATGATGGAAAAAAAAAAGAAAACCGAATAAAACAAGAAAATAACGTTTCTGTTCAGTATATTAATGACTATAAATGTGTTAAAACATTTTGGACAAAGCTCAGAAAAAGTTGTATAAAACACAAAATGAATGTATCATTAAGGCTGTTACTATATTGCAGATATTTTGGCCCCTTGTTTGTTGGAGAAAAGGCTGTCCAAACAGTCTCAAGGTCCCAGGTAACTTTGTTGTCCCACAAGGCGAATTGTGGGTGTCTATCCTTATCAGACAGAACATCAATCCTCTTTGGAAACAAAGCTCTTTTGGGTCTTCACACATCTGACAGTCATCCTGGGTGATTTCCACGCTCGCTTGCTCTTCTGCACCCTGCACTGCAGATCTGTCCAAAGAGGATCTGGAATTTTCTAAACCAAAATGAAAGAGAAACTAATTTTTTTCCATTACTTCCTAAACATATTTGCGTACGCCCTCTCTTTCTAGCTTCAGGAAGTAACATCTACCTCCGGAGTCCAGAGGAAAAGGCCTAAAAAACATGACAAAGAAATAAAAAGGAAATAAAACTGGAGGAACGGCAGAAACTCTATTTCATGGAAGCTTCTCAGATGATTGGATCCCCACTCAAGTGCGGGACACAAAACCTCTTGGGTTTCAAAGGACAGCCGTGTGCCCCTGCCTCACAGATGCCTGTGTTTAGCAAGGCAACGGCATAATAGCTCTGATGTTGATTCTCAAGTAACCTCACATTGGTATGAGAAGAATCCCTACATCACACCCACTCTTGCATAGAGCGTTTACAGTACAGTATGTGTCGAGGCGTTCCTTTCCTTTTGAACTGAAACACAGTGTAAACCAAAACAAGGAGGCAGAGAGCCAGGATACAAGGGATGACAATGGCTATGGCTTTCACAGTGCTGGCTGTGTTGTCCAACTTCATGACAATGTCTACGTCATCTTGAGTACTGGTTCGATCTTTGTCACGGTCCACTGGACTATCACATCCCATAATATCTTCAAGAATAGATCGCGGATATCCAGGTTCTACTCTCAGCCTCTGGTTGTGAAACTTCCAGTATTCTTTCCCTTTGTAAAAGTAGGTAAAGCCTGGAAGACAAAAAAAAAAATATATTAACATTCGAAAACGCAATGTTCACATAAACACATTTTATGATGATTTCACTAATACCATTTTCTTTTATGAGGGCATCAGCCAAATGAGGCCTATCATCCAAGTTCATTACGGCTTTAGACACATTAATACACATTCACAGACTACCGTCTGCGAGAAACACATTTTATCCATTACAAGTGACTGGGGACAGGAAAGCCGCAATTCACAGAATGTATGATTATCAATACCATTTTCTTTGTCAACAAAAGCTCCTTGAGGTGATTCCGGTATTCCTTTCCATATTGCAATTAACTTTGGATAACCGGGGTCCATAAATCTCATTTCTTCATTATACCTCCAGTACCTGAAACACAATTACATATGTTAGCACACAGAAATAGGCAATCTGTCTTTACCATCATTTGCTTATACAAGTTACATGTTGGCTGTAGATGCCTAGAATGTTGCATACTGNTAACTCGATAAACAGAAGTCAAGAAAAATACGAGGAAAACTAGGACCTGCCATAGTCTTCTGATTAGAAAGTGAGTTTGTAAAGTGTACTGAATCAAGTAATGCCATTAAATATTATCAGAGATGTAATATAGGTAACATTTGGATTTGTCATCTTTTGTTTAGTTTCAATATAACTGATGAATAGCCTTAAGGTCTCCTCACTTTAGCATACTACTGAGGTAACAAGGGTACAGAAGTCACTATTTTAAGAAGTTTGTATATACTCAAAGTATCAAAGGCAATGAGAAAGGCCATGGAGGGAGGAAACCGTGGCAGAACAGGAGAAGTAGTNGGGNTATATTTACTAAGTGGCGAGATTTCAGTGAGATTGGAAAGTGGGGATGTTGCCCATAGTAACCAATCAGATTCGAGCTCACATTCTCCAGTGTGTAATATAAGATTGAGAGCTTGAATCTGATTGGTC